>JASAMX010017826.1:0-27519 GCA_030248175.1 Microlaimidae sp. YZB2_3 | reverse complement strand
CGTTCAGTTCGTGTCTGTCTGCGAGAGGATTACTTTGATAAAACTTTATTGTACACTAAAATTTTTCCAAAAATTAATTAAAACAATACAAATAGTCAAAAAATACATAGTAATTTAAAATGTATTTTAAGCTTAAATAAGGTTCAAATCGCTAAAGGTGCGGTGCGGTGCGGAATCAAACTGTTTGTCTTCGATGTTGATAATTTTTTGTGAGAACCTTACCCTTGCCCCTAATAACCCACAAAAATTTTTTCAACAAAATATCTCCCCCGGTTCAGGAGTTATAACCCCCCAAAAATGACGTTTTTCGACAATTCTGTACGTGAAAAATCGCTCAATGTGTATAACGATTTAGGTTACAAATTATGCATTCAAAAAGAGCAGCTATTTTCTACTTTAATTTGATACCTTGATCGTTGAGATTGGTGCAATATTTGTCGAAATAGTCGAAATATTGAGTTTCCTGTACAAAAAAACACTCGAATTTTTCGCTAAAACACGAAGTGAAGGAAAGAAAGGATGGGCATCACAAAATCACTGCCGTCGTTTGGTGTTTTTAACGAAAAAATTGCGGGTTTTTTGTACGGAAAACGCGTTTCGACAAATGTTGCACCAATCTTAACGATCAAGGTATCAAATTAAAATAGAAAGTAGACACTTTCTTTTAGTGCATATTTTGTAACGTAAATCGTTATACCCATTGAGCAATTTTTCACGTGCAGAATTGTCGAAAAACGCCATTTTTGAGGGTCGTAACTTCTGAACCATTGTAGATATTTTGTTAAAAAAATCTTTGTGGGCCTGTGGGCGGGGGTTAAGATTTTTGCGAAAAAATATCCCGAAATCGAAGACCGCCGAAACCGGTACTTTTCGCACCGTTAAAGGACGGCAATGAAACATAAATAACGCCGATGGAGTCAAAAATTTAAAAGCGTCTGAATTATGGAGCGAACGCATTTTTTATTAAATATCTGTGTAAAATTATTGTTTAGCCATTCCTTTTAGTCATTTTGATTGTATTTTCAATGTCTTTGCGATTTGTATTTTGTCATAATAATCATACATAAATTGGTTTTTAATTGGTTTAAAAAGTTTTTTCACGTCTCCCTTTATAAAATTTTTTTGGGTCATTTTTCTTTCTTCGTCTCTTTCTTCGTTTCTAGGACTTTTAGTTTGGAACATTAATGTAATTTGCTTCTGTGGTCAGGGCCATCATTTTATATTACAAACATGTTTTGTTTACAAAAATATAAATTTTTATTATCATAATAAAAGAGCAAAAATAAGGTAAAAATAGGTCTAAAATGGCTTAAAATACATTGAAATAGGCTAAAAACTGCAAAAAATTCGCGATGGTGGCGTCATCATAGGTCAAAAATGACGTCATAATTTTAGGGTACTTTTTCACTTTTTGGCGGGGGGGCAATAAAACGGGGTGGGCAAATCCTCCAATAAAACGGGGGGAGGGGGGCATTTCCAGACCGTGCACAGGTCTGAATAATATGTGGCCTTTTTGTGAAAATAGAAAAAAAATTTATGTTATTGGCGCCTACATTTCTGGGCTGGCGCCTAAAATTTGGAGGCTAGGCGCCAGCTGGCGCCTAGGCGCTGGCGAAAAAAAAACCAGTTTTTAACCCTCTAAAATTGGCGTTTTTTACCTATTTTTTCTTCAAAAAACGATATGAATATGGATAAAATATATTTCTCGGATTTTATCCCCCCATCGGTGGGCAAGGGGGTTAAGGGGTTATAGCTATAAGTGGGCAGGGGAGTTGGGGAGGGGGTTATATCCCCCCAAAAAAAATCCCGATTATAGCCGACACGTCCCCCCCCCCTAAAATTTGGGGGTCCCCACGCCCCCCTAAAATTTGAGGGGTCCTTCCGTAGATGTTTTGGTCGGTCCGCTCGGGGGGGTCCCCCCCGGGTGGAAGGCTTTTTCTTCAGGGGGGGGGGGGTTGCAGGGGGTGCCGGACCCCCCTGGCTTTTTGAGTCACCCCGGGTGCAGATTCTCAATTTAGGATCGGGGGTAAATTTTGTAAAATTTTTTAAACTCAATAATTTAAGTGTTTTGGGTCCATGAATTTTATGTGGTTATAACAGCCTATTTAGGCCCAAAAAATGTATTTAAACACTGTTTTTAACTAAAAACCTGTGTTTTTGACAGTAAATAAAAAAATATCTTCCAAATTGGTCGGGAGGGGAGGGGGGTTAGGCCTTCCAGGGGGGGGGGGGGGTAGGTCGGACACGCTCTCGGCTTGGGGGGGGGGGGGGGGCCTGGATTCCAGGGGGGGGGGGGGGTCCAAAATTTTGCTCTAGGGGGGGGGTGCACCCACTGCCCCCCCCCAAAACATCTGATGGTCTGTCCTAGTACTAAAAACGCTAAAAATGGGGTATTTATTAAGGTATACTCAAAAAATTTTTGGGGCAGCCCCCCCCAAAAAAAATCCGGGAGGCTGCCCACCTATGGTTATACCCCCATAAAAATTTTGATTACTGCCGAGCCGATACCCCCCCCCTTAAAATTTAAAAGTGCCCCAGACACTCCCCTCCTAAAATAAATTTGGGGGGTCCTAGTACTAAAAACGTTAAAAATAGGGTATTTAAATTTGAGGTATACTGAAAAAAATTTTTGAGACACCTCAACCCCTCCTCTAAAATTCGGGGGTCGGGTTTAGGTATACCCCCCAAAAAATCCGAGAGGGTTGCCTACCTATGCCCCCCAGTCAGGGTTTAACCAATACATGGTCAAGTTGTTCCGGAGTGGGGGGGGTTTAAACCCCAAAGGGGGGTTAAAATCCGAGAAACGCAAAATACCGATATCGTGTTTCGATTTTGAATAAAAAATAGGTAAAAACGCTAATTTTAGGTCAAAAAGCCCTTTTTATTGCATTTTGAGCTTTTTATTGCTTAAAACATCTATTTTGACCTTAAAACTTAAGTTTGGAGGCAGTTAGAAGTTATTTTAAAGACATTTTTTTCGTCATTTTTCCAAATGGTGGGTTAACCTTTTCTCCCCCCCCCCACTTTTGAGTGGGGGGTTAAGCCCCCTTCTCAGAATTTTGGGGGGTTAACTAAATTAATTTTTATTTATAGTTAATTAATTTTACTAAAAAATTGTGCTTTTAACAGTAAATAAAAAAATATACTTAACTTTGGTCGAGAGGGGGGAGGAGGGTCAGCCTTGCTAGGGAGGGGGGGGTCAGGCCGGACCGCTCTCTAGTTTTGGGGGGATGGATTTTTTCCGTGGGGGTCCGTTATTTTGGCTCTACGGGGGGTGGACCCCTCTGTCCCCCCTCCCAAAAAAAACATCTATGCATATATATCTTATTTGGCATTTGAACGATTTCAAAAAAACCACCTACCTAACAGTGATCCGTCGTCGAATAGTATGAAATATCTCGGTCTCCACGTCTTGATGTGTTCCCCTCGCTTCATCAGCCAGCCCTCTTTGACTATTTGGGCACCGGGGGAGGGGCGGGGACCCCCGGCCGCCGGGGGACCCCCCGCGCCCGAGGAGGAGGACGGCGTCGGGTCGGGTCGGGTCGCGGCCATGTCAATACTACTTCCCGTCCCGGCACCGCCGCTGCTCGCCTCTCTTCTATTGCTGGTCACGTGATCGCCGAGGAAGAAGTCGCGACCCCTTCCTTTGGCCGAAGTAGCTAGCAGATAATCTTGGGAGAAGCGAAATTGCTGTTTCTTAGTTTCTAAATCGTGGGTAAATATATATATATGTCATTAAGAGACATAAACGGCAGGAGCACACATTATGAACACGGGGAAGAGGCATAGATGAACAAGGGGGGGGGGGGGGGTAGGGTGGGGTCCACCCCACCCCCCCCCCCCTAGCCTCGAAATTTCGGGGCCCCCCCTAGAAAAAAATCCAGGGACCCACACTCCCCACAAATTTTTCAAATTTTTTACCCCTGACCCCTCTCTAGATTTTGAAATCTGACCCCCCCCCCCTCCTCTCTCGAGAAAATTTTAAGTACTTTTTTTATACTAAATTTCCTTCCAAAAACGTGAATTTTTAACACAAAATCATGTTTTTACACCCTTTTTATACCTAAATATCGCTTTTTATACATTTAAATATAGTATTATCTTATAAAAAAACTATTATTAAACATTTAATGGTTTAAAAGTATTTTGTTTCGGAAATTGGACCCCACTTGATCCCCTTCTAGGTTTCAAAATCTTCCACCACGGGTCGACCCCCCCTAGAAAACTAGGGGGTTTGACCCCACCCCCTTTGGGCCCCCCTTGGATTTTGAAATGTCATTTACCCGGCGTAAACACCACCCCTAGCTTTTTGACCGTGTTCATATATGGGAAGAGGTGGAGCGGTGGAGGAGGTAGGAAGGAGGCTGGTTAACCATTAATCCCTTTCCTAAAAAAGTGATTTTACTCTCCTACTACATTTCACCTCCTGCCAATTTTTGAAAAGTTGAGAAAAGTGTCTCCAAAATGAGCTCTAACTGGAGTTTTCAGTTAAATTTTTAAGCAATAAGAAGTTTAAAAAGAGTTTTTAACCTAAAATTAATGTTTTTTAGATGTTTTCAAAGCGTCAATTTTCGTCAAAAAACAAGAATTTAAAATTTGCTTAATAAATAAAAAAATTTGCAGGTGAAATGGTACCTCGTAGTATTGGAAAATTCATCAACAAACAGTACAAATAGCACAATACCTATAATTATTTGCAACTTTTTATTTCTTCTTAAATTGTGCCAGAAAAATTTTCAAGTGGTCTAATCAAAAACACTTTGAATTTAAAGACATGCAAGATATACAAAGGGTTAAGTTATAAGTATATATAACAAGGTAAAGTATTCGCTTGCATTAATTTTTACAGCTAAAAAGATAAAAAAACATAAAAATTCGTGGACATCACAACATAATTTTTGCATATAGATAAGTTCTGTCTGAATGATAAAAGCACGTTATAAAATTGTTTATGTAATTACAATAAAACCATGCACTTGTTAATTCAAATTAATCTTCGTTAAAGTTTAATATAAATAGAAGAAGCCGTATTACTTATTCTTCTAGTCTTTGAATAATTGTCAACATCCCACAAAATTTGCCTATCCACTTCCATTGACGATAATCAAGTTGAAACCAGCAAGTTGGGGATTATTTTATTAACCAAGACTTTAGACTCTTTTTAACAAGCAAGTATATAGAAGCACCGGCACAGCGACAAAGGTGAGTAATAAAATAATAATAAAAACAATACGAAGGGGGAAAAGAAAGCGCCGTTTGAATCTCCGCAACTAAAGGAACGACAAAAACAATAACAACTGAAAACACGGATGAATTCCCTCTCTGACTATACACTTCTGAACGAAGGGCGAGAATAGAACGACGCGTGTTTGAGCTCCGGGCGAAAAATAGTAAACAAACGATGAGAAATCGTTTAGGTTAGGTAAGTTCCTAAGTTCCCGCGCTGTTTCGACTTGTTTTGATGGCAAATGACGATTGAATGAAGGGGAGAAAGAAATCCGCTTGTTTATATATATAATCCGCGCGGGGTTTTGAATATAGAGAGCTGGGGCTGTTTACTGATTACGAACGGAACGAAGTTGAATAACAAAATAACAACTGGCCGAAGTTCCCTATTATATCGGGATGGGATAGCTCACGTGTCGCCGGAATCCAGCAACAAATAAATTCATTTGCGCGGAAAAAACAATAACTTAGTGGCGTGGCGTACATTTACGCCCATTCACATCACGCATTCACCTCTAACAATTTGTTTGTTTGTTTGCATTTGCTTTTGCGACGAAATAAAGCTGGTTTTCTGTTCCTCCAGAAATAATCATAGGCAGGAAAGAAAAGGGGTTAAAAACTAAAAATATCTTTTAGCCTTGATTTTTTACTTTAAACATCCAATAAACAACATGGATTGACTTGACTATGTAAGAGGGTAGAACTTAGAAAAATATACATAGGGTAGTGCATTTAATTTCGGCACTTTTCCCAATTACACATTTTTGATTTTGGACTATATCTTTGGTAATCCTGGACGGAATACGACGTTTGATAGCTAAAATGAAAGCTAATTATATGTAAATGACTGTCGTGAGTTTTTTATTTGTTATGCTATGATATTTTCATGTGAAATTGTGTGATTTATAAAAAATAAAATTGTTACTAGTTTTTAGAACATGGGCATTTCATGATTACGCAATAGATTGGTTTAAAAATTAAACTGTCCTGGTAAAATTTAGTCTATTTTCCAAATTTTTAGTCCCCGTGGTTCTACGTTGCGTCTGTGCTAAGCAATCGTTATAAAATAAAATAGTGTAATTTCGGCACACATATTGCTGTAGGTAAAAACGGTTGAATTAACCGGTACTCTACATGCCCCTGTGCTATGCGTTTTGACTGTTTCTTGCTTCCTCGTTCCGCGTTCTGTCCGTTCCGCGTTCTGTCGTTTTGGCTGTTTGCGTTCTAATAATAATACTCCGGCTGATATTTAATAGGAATATATATCCGTGATAGGTTGATTTTTGCTCTTTTATATGGACTGCATTAATGAATTTACAATTGGGGGAACGAAATAGAACGACCACTGCCGTTCAAATAAAAAGTAGAATGGTGGGGGGGGTGTCGGTGTCTTTGTTTGTTTGGGGTTTGTGATGTTGGTTCGTGTGGTTGGGGGTTGTGTTCGGGTGTTAAATTTTAGTTGTAAATAGTTAAAAGACAACGTTGAAATGTGTAGGGGTCATAGAACTGCACTTAAACTCAATTAAGGGGGTCCTTTTAAAAAGTAACGAAATTAAATGCACTTTTTTCCCAATCTTTGCTCATTTTGATACCATTTGGCATTTTAGCTGCAACTTTTTGCCAGTTACACGTTGAACAAAAAATAGAAGCTTAAATTAAAGAAAACTGTCTGGAGATAATGATAGGTTTTTAAATTTTTGAAAATGATGATTTTTTGACTGAGAAACAATCGATTGTTTGTAAAGTGCCGAAATTAAATGCATACATTTAATTTCGGCAATTTTCCATTTTTTTAAAAACTAATTTAATTAAGTGAAAACACTACATTCGTACAGTGAAACTATTGTGACGCAACGCAGTATCGTAAAAGCTTCAAAATGAGCTATCAAACATGAAAATCGGGCCATACAGTGGAAAGTTACATTGGAAAAACAAAAAAGTGCCGAAATTAAATGCACTACCCTATGGGCAAAAGAGGTGGGAAGCATAGGTGTTTTTTCGGGAGAAAATTTTGGGACCCCTCCTAGACGAAAATCTAGGGCCCCCCTCCCCCCAAATTTCCGAATTTTTTACCCCTGACCACCCCCCCCCCCTAAATTTTGAAATCTGAACCCTTATATACCCCCCCAAAATCCGAGAGGCTGCCCACCTATGCTCCCTAGCGAAGCTGTCCCCCCTCCTTTCGACCAATTTGGAAGTAAAATTTTTTTATTTACTATCAAAAACATGTTTTTTTTTAGTTAAAAACAGAGCTTAAATACACTTTTTAGGCCAAAATAGGCTGTTTTAGTATATAAAATTAGACCTAAAAACAATTAATTTACTGATTTAAAAAAAACTTTGTTAAAAAATCGAACCCCCTTCCTGGACCTCCCCTAAATTTGAAATCTCACCCTACAAAAGCCAAGAGGTCCGGACCCCCTTGGACCCCGTTAAAAATTTTTGGCCTTCCACCTGGGGGTGGACCCCTGCCCTAACAGACCTGGGCAGTGGCGTGCCCAGGGGGGCGGGCATAGGTGAGAACGGTCCGGGAAGCTAGAGGGGTGATTACCCGGGGTGAATCGAATTTTGACCTCTAGGAGGGGGTTCCCAGGGGGGTCCGGACCCCCTAGCTCTTTAGGGGGGGTCGACCCGGGGTGCTAAATTTTGAAATCTAGAGGGGCGTCAGATGGGGTCCGGTGTCCAAAGCAAAACAGTTTTAATTAAAACTAATAACTTTAATAATTGTTCTTTTTATAGGATAATACTACATTTTATTGAATAAAAAGCCATATTCATGTATAAAAAGGGTGTAAAAGCATGAATACCTATGTGATGAAAATTCACGTTTTTGGAAGAAAATTTAGTATAAAAAAAGATACCTAAAATTTTCCCGAGGGGGGAGGGGGGTCAGATTTAAAAATCTAGAGGGGGGTCAGGGGTAAACAATTCGGAAATTTGGGGGGAGGGGGGCCTAGATTTTCGTCTAGGGGGGTCCCAAAATTTCAATAAAGGGGGCAATAAAACGGGGGAGGGGAAATTTTCAGACCGTGAACAGGTCTGATATTTTGTTTGGGACAAAATTTTAAATCAGTTTTTATTACAATTTTATTGGGGGGCAATTCCAAAACGGGGAGAGGCACGAGGGGTATGGGGGGCATGGGGCAACTTTTTTTAAACGGGGGCCGATAAAACGAGGGGGCAAGCAAGAAAGAAAGAAAAGAGAAAAAAAGAAAAGAAAAAGAAAAAAAAGGGACAAACAAAGCAAAAATAAGGTAAAAATAGATCTAAAATGGCTTAAAATGTATTGAAATAGTCTAAAAACTCCAAAAAATTTGCAATGATTGCGTCATTACAAATCAACTATAGCGCTATAATTTTAGGGTACTTTTTCATTTTTTGGCATTGGGGGCAATAAAACGGGTGGGAGGGGGCAAAGCCTCCAATAAAGCGGGGGTCACGGACCGTGCACCGGTGCACAGTTCTGAAATATAGTTGCTAAACATTAATTTTGGTATATGGTTATTTCTTATTTGATGTACTTGGTATGGTCTTTTTTACAAATTTCCTAACAGAAAATTTATAGTGGTTATATATAAAAAGCGAAATGTTTTTATTAACTTTGGAAAAAAATTTTTGTTTATAACAATTTGAAAAAAACAACGCCACAATAGTAAATCATCTGCTGAAAATTTGAGATTATTTTAATTATATTTCTTTAGAAAAAAAAGTATATTTTTTTACCTTTAAAAAGTTTTTAAAAAATGAAAAACACAATTGTCGCAGCATGTCGAAATTTTTTAAAATTGCTTTTCATTATAATTTTTGATACAAAAAACTCGAAATATAAAATTTAAAAAATTCGCTCGCGGAACTTTTTTCCATGGAAATAATCTTCCAAAGAAAATAATGCTGTTAATACTGCCGCGGAATTTTTTTCCACGGAAATTGTTATTACGGAATTTTTATTGGACACCGTCCAGA
The DNA here is from genome assembly GCA_030248175.1 of Microlaimidae sp. YZB2_3. Taxonomy (NCBI): domain Eukaryota; kingdom Metazoa; phylum Nematoda; class Chromadorea; order Desmodorida; family Microlaimidae; species Microlaimidae sp. YZB2_3. The sequence continues at coordinate 18,330 of JASAMX010017826.1, read as the reverse complement.
ATTAGAAAAATGATGCTGAATAAATTAAGTTTTTACAAGAAATAAAAATGCAAAACAATTAGCTATTTTTCGCATTTTTATAGCTGAAAATCGAGCGATAAGACTTTAACCAGTAATATCCAGCCTTACTACTTGATTGACAGACGCACTGTCTTCACCATTGATTGACAGACCTGTGCACGCGCACGGTCTGGTAATGCCCCTCCCCCCCGCTTTATTGGAGGATTCGCCCCCCCACCCCCGCCGTTTTATTGTTCCCCCCCCCGCCAAAAAATGAAAAAGTACCCTAAAATTATGGCACCATTCTTGACCTATGATGACGCCATTCTATGACAACCTATGACCTATAACGACCTATGATTTCTTTCATTTTCCATTCTTTTTTTCTTTCTCCCCTGCTTGCCCCACCCCCCCCCCCCCGTCATTTAACCCCCCCCCCCTGTTTCAAATAAGTTGCCCCCCCCAATAAAACCCCGGGGGACAGTGCACAGGTCTGCATTGGAACTCATATTTAAGGCATCATTTTTGAAACATTAACGAGAGTTGTTAAATTATGATCATAGGAGGCCAGAGGCGGGTGTTGGGCGGTTATACCCCCAAATATCCTGATTATATTCGACAACCCCCCCTAAAATTTGAGGGTATATCTCGGACACCTCCCCCCCCCTAAAATTTGGGAGGTCCCAGTTTCAAAAACGCTAAAAATTGGGTATTTGAGGTATTCCCCCAAAAAAAATTGGGACATTCCCCCAAAATTTTGGGGTTTGGGTATACCACATACATGGGCACGGGGGGAGTTGGGGGGGTTAACCCCCCCCCCCAAATTCTGAGATGGGGGGTTTAACCCCCCCCACTCAGAAGTGGGGTGGGGAGAAAAAGTTAACCCTCCAATTTTGGAAAAATGAAGAAAAAAAATGTGTTTAAAATGACTTTCAACTGCCTCCAAACTTAAGTTTTGAGGTCAAAATGAATGTTTTAAGCAATAAAAAGCTCAAAAATGCAATAAAAAGGGCTTTTTGACCTAAAATTAGCGTTTTTTACCTTTTTTCCTTCAAAATCGAAAAACGATATGGGTAAAATGCACTCCAGAAAAAAAAACGATATGGGTATTTTGCGTTTCTCGGATTTTAACCCCCCCTAATTTGGGGTTTAACCCCCCCCCACTCCGGACCAACTTGCCCATGTATGGGTATACCCCCCAAAATCCGGGAGGCTGCCCACCTATGATTATGATGTATTGATACATGACATAACATTGATAACTGTTTTAGTAGAATTTCAACTTAAAAACTAATTTGACTAGTTGTCACACAAAATCTGCAAACAATATGAAGAATTGAAAACTATGAATAGAACGTCGACAATCCTTGAAAATCAAAAAATATTTTAAGCTATGAAAAACTTTAAAAGCTTAATAAAAAAATTACAGCATAAACTGTGCATAACAGACCTGTGCATAGCCCCTCCCCCCAGGTTTTATTCGGGGGTAATTCCAAAACGGGGGCGGCCACGGGGGGGGCAACTTTTTTGAAACCGGGGGCAATAAAACGGGGGAAAAAAGGGAAAAAAAGAGAAAAAAGGGAGAAGAAAAGAGAAAAAAAGAAGGGAAAAGGGGAAAAAGGAAGGTAAAAATGAAAAAGCGAAAATAAGGAAATTAGCTCTAAAATGGCTTAAAATACATTGAAATAGACTAAAAACTGCAAGGAATTTGGCGATGATGGCGTCATCATAGGTCAAAATGGCGTCATAATTTTAGGGTACTTTTTCATTTTTTGGCGGGGGGGGGGCACTAAAATGGGGGGAAAACGGGGGGGCATATCCTCCAATAAAGCGGGGGAGGGCATTTCCAGACCGTGCACAGGTCTGGCATAACATGAAAAATTAGTTCATTTTTGGAATTAAATGGGTTTCTAATTATTAAATCTAAATGGGTACCTACTTTCTTTCTTTCTTTCATAACTCATACCAGAAAAGTTAAGAAAAAGAAATAATCAATTTACCAACGGAAATACTGTTGTTACGGAAAATACTAACTCAACTGCCCTGAAAAGTTTTTTCTTGAAAATAACTGTCGCTAAAAAAATATTTACCTACTACACTATAATCCTAGAACAAGTGTCCAGAAATTAAATTTCAAAGAATTCTTGCTGCACATTTCATTTCTAGCATAAACGCTGTTCAGCTTTTTTTAAAAATTTTGTTAAATTAAATTTTTTAGGCTTCAATTTAAAAATTAAAAAGCGTAAACTTTACAAAAATTCAACAATTTATATATTGCAAATGTGTTGCTAACATGTTCTCTTGATACACCATGCATGCACGACTGCTCGTAAATCAAATAATTGAGAATTACGAGCTTGGGAAATACATTTTTAAGGATCTTACGAGCAGCAATCATCAAGGCCGGAATTCACAAAGCCGGATAATCCTTGGGCTAGCCCGGTGTTAGTTAATAAAAGCTTGGGGATTAATTAAAGTGTATTCCGGACATAGGTGAGAAATGGGGGAGCAGGATGGGGTCCACCCCCTTCCTAGCCTCAAAATTTTGGGATCCTCCCCTAGATGAAAATCCAGGCCCTTTCCCCCCAAATTTCCGAATTTTTTATCCCCGACTCCCCTCTACAATTTTAAATCTGACCACCCTCCCCCTTTGGGAAAATTTTAGGTAGTTTTTTATACTAAATTTTCTTCCAAAGACGTGATTTTTTAACATATTCATGTTTTTACACCCTTTTAACACCAGAATATCCGTTTTTTATTTAATAAAATATAGTATTATCCTATAAAAACAATTATTAAAGTTATTATGGTTTAAAACTGTTTTGCTTTAGACACCATAACCCGTCTGACCCCCTTCTAGATTGCAAACTTTTGCACAGCGGGTCTACCCCCCCCTAAAAAGCTAGGGGAGGTCCGCCGGACCCCCTTGGGACACCCCTTCTAGAATTCAAAATTCGATTTACCCTGGGTAACCACCATAGGTGTTTTGGTCGGGTCCGCTAGTGGGGGTCCACCCCTGGGTGGAAGGCCAAAATTTTTTAGGGGGGTCCAGGGAGGTCCAGACCCCCCTGGTTTTTTAGGGGGGGTCGACCCCGGGGGCGAGATTTCAAATTTAGGGGGGGGTCGGTCAGGGGGGTCCAATTTTTTACAAAAATTTTTTTAAACTCAATCACTTTAAGTGTTTTAGGTCTAGTATCTGATTTTTATGTACTGAAGCCGCCTATTTAGGCCTAAAAAGTGTATTTAAACACAGTTTTTAACTAAAAAAACTGTTTTTGACAGTAAATAACAAAATATATTTCCAAATTGGTCAGGAGGGGGGAGGGGGGTCAGCCTAGCTAGGGGTCAGGCCGGACCGCTCTCGAGCTTTGGTGGGGAGGGGCGGGGCCCCTAGATTTTTTCTAGGGGAGGTCCAAAATTTTGGCTCTAGGGGTGTGGTGGACCCCTCTGTCGCCCCTAAAAAAAAACACCTATATGGTAACCACTATAGGTGTTTTTCATCGGGTCTGCTAGGGGGGTCCACCCCCAGCCAAAATTTTTAGGGGGTGGGGGGGTCCTGGACCCCCTGGCTTTTTAGGGAGGGTCAACTCAGGGTGCGAGATTTAAAATTTAGGGGAGGTCAGGGATATTCACTGGGCACAGGAAGGGGGGGTGGGTGGGGGGTCCAATCCCCTCAAATTCTGAGGAAGGGGGATTCAACCCCCCCCCCCACCTCAGAAGTGGGAAAAGAGGAGAAAAAGTTAAGCCCCTCTCTATACATGGGCAAGTTGGTCCGGAGTGGGGGGGTTAAACCCCAAATTAGAGGGGGTTAAAATCCGAGAAACGCAAAATACCCATATCTTTTTTTGTCTGGAGTGCATTTTACCCATATCGTTTTTTGAATTTGAAGCAAAAATAGGTAAAAAAAACGCTAATTTTAGGTCAAAAAGCCCTTTTCATAGCATTTTTGAGCTTTTTGTTGCTTAAAACATTCATTTTTGACCTCAAAACTTAAGTTTGGAGGCAGTTAGAAATCATTTTGAAGGACATTTTTTTTCTTCAATTTTCCAAAATTGGGGGGGGGTTAACTTTTTCGCCCCCCCCCACTTCTGAGTGGGGGGGGTTAAACCCTCTTTTCATGGGCACTTGGGGGGGGGGGCGGGTTAACCCCCCCCAAACCCCGGGCCCCCCCCTCCGTGGGGGGGAGCCACACGTATGGCCCCCCCCCCAATTTTGGAAAAATGAAGAAAAAAAATGTCTTTAAAATGACTTCTAACTGCCTCCAAACTTAAGTTTTGAGGTCAAAATGAATGTTTTAAGCAATAAAAAGCTCAAAAATGCTATAAAAAGGGCTTTTTGACCTAAAATTAGTGTTTTTTACCTATTTTTCCTTCAAAATCGAAAAACGATATGGGTAAAATGCACTCCAGAAAAAAACGATATGGGTAAAATGCGTTTCTCGGATTTTAACCCTTCCCCCTAATTTGGGCTTTAACCCCCCACTCCGGACCAACTTGCCCATGTATGGGTCAGGGGGGTCCAATTTTTTAACAAAATTTTTTTAACTCAATAATTTAAGTGTTTGTAGGTCTAATATTGAATTTTATATACTAAAACAGCCTATTTAGACCTGAAAAATATATTTAAGCACTGTTTCTAACTAAAAAACCGTGTTTTTGACAGTAAATAAAAAAATATACTTCCAAATTGGTTGGGAGGGGGGGAAGGGGGGGTCAGCTTTCGCTAGGGAGGGGGGTCAGACCGGACCGCTCTCGAGCTTTGGGGGGAGGGGGGGCCCCTGGATTTTTTCTAGGGGGGTCCAAAATTTTGGCTCTAGGGGGGGGTGTGCACCCCCCTGCCCCCCCCCCAAAAAAAAAGACACCTATGGTAACCACCCCCCTAGCTTCCCAAACCGTTCTCAGTGTAGGGTCAGTGGCGGAGTGAACTTATTTTAATAAAAATCAATTAGGGTAGTGCATTTAATTTTGGCACTTCACCAAATTGGGGATTTTTGATTTTGGACTATATCTTTAATTCTGGACGGAATACAACGTTTGATAGCTCAAATGAGAGCTAATTACATGTAGATGATTGTCGTGAGCTTTTTATTTGTTATGATATTTTTATGTAAAATTGTCTGATTTACAAAAAATAAGATTGTTACTCGTCTTTAGAACATGGGCATTTCATTATTACGCAATAAATTGTTTTCAAAATTAAATTGTCCAGGTAAAATTTTGTCTATTTTCCAAATTTTTAGTCCCCGTGGTTCTACATTGCGTCTGTGGTGAGCAATCGTTATAAAATAAAATAGTGTAATTTCGGCAAACATATTGCTGTAGGTAAAAACGGGTTGAATAAGTGGTCGGGTGTTAAATTGTAATATTAAACAGTTAAAAAACAACGTTGAAATGTGTAGGGGTCATAGCACTGCACTTAAACTCGATTAAGGGGGTCCTTTTAAAAAGTGTCAAAATTAAATGCACTTTTTTTTCCAAATTTTGCTGATTTTGATACCATTTGGCATTTTAGCTGTAACTTTTTGCCAATTACATGTTGAACAACAAGTAGAAGCTTAAATTAAAGAAAACTGTCTGGAGATAATGATAGGCTTTTTAATTTTTGAAAATGATTTTTTTGAATGAGAAACAATCGATTGTTTATAAAGTGCCTAAATTAAATGCATACATTTAATTTCGGCAATTTTCCATTTTTTTTAAAAACTGATTTAATTAAGTAAAACAACAACTTTCATACAGTGAAACTTTTATGACGCAACGCAGCAGTATCCTAAAATATTTAAACTGTGCTATAAAACATACATGGGCACAGGGGGAGGGGGGGTTGGGGGGGGGTTTAACCCCCCCCCCCAATTCTAAGAAGGGGGTTTAACACCCCCCCTCCTCACTCAGAAGTGGGGGGGGGAGAAAAAGTTACCCCCCTAATTTTGGAAAAATGAAGAAAAAATGTCTTTAAAACGACTTCTAACTGCCTCCAAACTTAAGTTTTGAGGTCAAAATGAATGTTTTAAACAATAAAAAGCTCAAAAATGCAATAAAAAAGGCTTTTTGACCTAAAATTAGTGTTTTAACCTATTTTTCCTTCAAAATCAAAAAACGATATGGGTAAAATGCACTCCCGAAAAAAAACGATATGGGTATTTTGCGTTTCTCGGATTTTCACCCCCCCTAATTTGGGGTTTAACCCCACCCCCACTCCTGACCAACTTGCCCATGTATGCTATGAAACATGAAAATCGGGTGAAAAGTAAAAAGTTACACTGGAAAAATTAAAGTGCCGAAACTAAATGCACTACCCTATATTACAATTTTGATTGATTTTTAGGTTTTGCTTAGGCTTAGGAACAATAAATCGGTTAAAAACTAAGTTTAAATTAGCGTTTAAAGCCAAACAAATTTTGTTGGCCATGTTTTTCATGGTCCTTGTGACTTTTGAATTTTCAATTTTTTTCTAAAATTTTCAAGTTCAGTTTTTTTTTAGTTCTCTTTCGTTTGACGATATTTTTATAAGCATATTTAATACAAGACTTATCAATTTTAAGCTTGCTATTTGTAATTTTCGGCACCAAAACTACAACATAGTAAAATTTCAGTTTGATCTAAAGGACTAGTTTGTTTTGTAGGAAATAACAGTTTGACTCAACTCAAATGTTTTTAATCTAAATATGTTACCAAGGTCTTAACAACAACGGTCAACATTTAAAAAAAAAACAAGCTAAACCCATTAATTAGAAAATCCCAAATACAATGGCAAATTAACATACTGCCCGGTTAATAGTTTTTAATCACAATATACAGGCAAGAGAAAAGTTGTTCTTAGAGAAAAAGTCACTATAAAATAGTAGCTTAAATACTAAAAAAAAATTTAAAATTTATTTTCATTTATAGTCTACTATTTATACTATATCAAAAATATCAACTAAGCACAAATAAACAAATAAAATGCAACATTGAATAGTTTTAGTAAATTGTGGTGGTGATTTTTATTTCCTTTAAAGGTGCGGTGCGAAGTTAAACTTTTGGGTAGTGCATTTAATTTTGGCACTTCACCAAATTGGTTATTTTTGATTTTGGACTATATCTTTGTAATTCTGGATGGAATACGACGTTTGATAGCTCAAATGAGAGCTAATTACATGTACATGATTGTCGTGAGCTTTTTATTTATGATATTTTTATGTAAAATTGTCTGATTTACAAAAAATAAGATTGTTACTCGTCTTTAGAACATGGGCATTTCATGATTACGCAATAAATTGGTTTGAAAATTAAATTGTCCAGGTAAAATTTAGTCTATTTTCCGAATTTTTAGTCCCCGTGGTTCTACATTGCGTCTGTGGTGAGCAATCGTTATAAAATAAAATAGTGTAATTTCGGCAAACATATTGCTGTAGGTAAAAACGGGTTGAATAAGTGGTCGGGTGTTAATTGTAATATTAAACAGTTAAAAAACAACGTTGAAATGTGTAGGGGTCATAGCACTGCACTTAAACTCGATTAAGGGGGTTCTTTTAAAAAGTGTCAAAATTAAATGCACTTTTTTTCCAAATTTTGCTGATTTTGATACCATTTGGCATTTTAGCTGTAACTTTTTGCCAATTACATGTTGAACAACAAGTAGAAGCTTAAATCAAAGAAAACTGTCTGGAGATAATGATAGGCTTTTTAATTTTTAAAAATGGTTTTTTGAATGAAAAACAATCGATTGTTTATAAAGTGCCTAAATTAAATGCATACATTTAATTTTGGCAATTTTCCATTTTTTTTAAAAAACTGATTTAATTAAGTAAAACAACAACTTTCGTACAGTGAAACTTTTATGACGCAACGCAGTATCGTAAAATATTTAAACTGTGCTATGAAACATGAAATCTTGGTGAAAAGTGAAAAGTTACACTGGAAAAATGAAAAAGTGCCGAAACTAAATGCACTACCCTATATTACAATTTTGATTGATTTTTAGGTTTTGCTTAGGCTTAGGAACAATAAATCGGTTAAAAACTAAGTTTAAATTAGCGTTTAAAGCCAAACAAATTTTGTTGTCCGTGTTTTCATGGTTCTTGTGACTTTCGAATTTTGAATTTTTTCTAAAATTTTCGAGTTCTTCAGACTTCTAGCATTGTTAAAATATAGTTTTTAATTTAGTTTATTGGTTTACAAAATTTTTTTCTTAACATCATAAATTGCACATGCTAAAAAAGGCCATTTTTGGGTATAAATTGGCCTATAACTTTTTAACACTAGCTTAAATCTCAAAAATAACCACAGAAATAAGGTCTGCGTGTTCTATTTAGGCTATAAATATGTTTTGCAACTTGTATTTATTTTTGAATCGGTCAAATCAAATTTTGGTACATGTATGGAACTTGTACGGAAAAAAACTAAAGAATGGTTAATTCTTTGATGATTAGCCTGTTGTTCCTGAACCTAAACGAAACCTAAAAATCAAACTTAATTTTCATTATAAATTTATATTTAATTGTTTGCTTTTTAAGATAAACGTTTTTTCCTAAGCCTAAGCAAAACCTAAAAACTAGTCAAAAAATGTAAATTTAATAGTGTGCTCTGCAAGTGCACTTCTAGGAAATTTGAAGGTGACCGCCAGCACTTGATCGCTGAGCATTGGACCGCCACCATAAGAAAGCCGCGCACTTGAACGCTGAACATAAGAACGCCCAGCATTAGACCACCGCAGTACCCTTTGCTTTCAACAAAACGTTAAAACTCCCCACCAGTGGTATATAATAAACTCCCTCAAAAATAATAAAAAACTCAACAGAATATAAAAAAATGTTTTCAATATAGTTTTTAAACAAAGAAATGTTGTTTAGGCAATAAAAAATCAGTCAAAAATCTAATTTTTTCTAACCCTAAGCAAAACCTAAAATCAAAAAAAAATTAAGTGAACGGTTGGTTGTTTTATGATTTAAACCTGTGGTTCCTGAACATAGGTGGGCAGGGGGGGTTGGGGGGGTTATACCCCCCAAAAATTTCCAATTTTGCTGACACCCCCCCCCTAAATTTGGGGTACCCGGGGACACCCCCCCAAAATTCGCCTCCTGGAGAAAAATTTTTAAGTGTTATAAAACGACTAAAAAAATTTTCGGAGAGTTAATTATTAATTGATAAATTTATCTTAGTTTTTCAATTACAAATTGGTTTTTACCCACTTACGTTAAATTTTTACCCACTTACGTTAAAACATACTGCTGAAAATTGAATCGCATCCACTGCAACATGCCGAGAGAGACAAAGGATGATCAAATTGCCAGACTGGAGGCAGAGAATGCGGATCTCCAGAAAAGGCTAACGGAGTTAGAGAAGAGATTCGCCGGGATGGAGGAAGAGTGAGCTCCTGGTGTCAATACTGACTTAGTGGCATCCATCTGTGAAAAGGTGTTGAATCGTCTACTGGCCGATTATCTACAGTTATTTTAAGCGCTTTGAGGTGCAATGAGAACATGAGTCAATGCTGGTGGCTAATTCGGCCTACCTGAGAGCGATTCCTACAAAGGGAAAAAAAGAGAATGTGACCGAAACGTTATTAAAGACTCTTGACAGTGGCGATTTGGGTGAGGTCACTCCTGTTTAGTTTTTTTGTATTGGAAGAAGCTGGCGACCGGCCCAGGCTTCTAAAGTTAGGGTCGTCAATGTGGCTGGTTCGGAGGAGTTGAGGGGTCTAATTTGATAAATTTCGAGCCTCTGTGAGGACGCGAGTCTGTCGGATTGCTTGGCCTAGGGAGCTTGAGAGCAGAGGTTTCGCTTCGGTATCCTGCTGCGGGGTGCCATCCTTTAATTCCATTACTTCTTAGTATCCTATTTTCATAGGAAATTATGCGACTTAATTATCACTGTAGTAAATTAAAGCTTATACCGAACAGAAAATTTTGTGTATGAATCAACTTTATACAATCTCTACTGTTGCTAAAAGGCTTTCTGTGCGTTGGGAGTTTTTATTATTTTTAAATTTTTTCAACTTTTTTATTTTGATCAATAAATCAATAACAAAGATTTAAATGAAAAAAAATGCTTCCTAAGAGAGTTGCGTATTTTTTTTTCTAGTGAGCCCTTTTTATTTTTGATCAATCAGTAACGAAGAAGGAATATCGATTTTAAGAATTGAGCGTTGGAATAAGAAGAAAAAAATGATGATGATAAAAAAGAAAAAGGTCAGGAATTTCAAATTTTACCCACGTTCTCTAATAATGATTGGCGCGGCGCTGCGGGGCTAAATCGCCTAGTGGCACTTTCGCGCCACCCATGATATTTTAGATTTTCTGATCTTTTTAAAAGTTAGCTGAAATATATTTCGAAATTAAAAACACGGAGAAGTTTTCTTGGATCAGTTGCAAAGCGATTTAAAGGTGCAAATTTTTAAATGATCGGGGGTCGTATGTTGAAGGTTAAATCCGACTTAAAGTTCAATTGCGATTAGCGATTTTCGACACACAGTTTTTCAAAAACAATTCTTATTTTATATGGGTAGATTAGGACGTCCACTCAAACTCAACCGTCCAAAGGTAGTGTCTAAAATTAATTTAGTGTAATGAAAGAAATTAAATGTAATTATGGCAGCTAGTCTATCCGCAATTTTTTTTAATAATTATTCCTAACTAACATACCATAAACATTAAGTAATAGGTTACTTTTTTTAGATATTTAAGCATTAATATTCGTATTTTCTGTCAAAAATCATATATTTCTTTCAAGAAATATTATGAAAAATAAATTACAAAAATTACGAAACAACTTATTACTCACAATAATATTGACGCCTCGTAGTTAAACCGCTCATCATGTAAGTATATCCGGCACCCAGCACGATATTTACTGTAATTAAATGGTGATGTGCGGTTTTTTAATAATTACCGCGCTGGATTCCGGCTATACTTACATGTTATATGAAAAGATGAGCGGTTTAACTACGATGTGTTTATACAAAAACTGATATATTGAATTGAATATTGAGTTCTGGGGCCTATTGAGTTTCATAAAAAAAATGTTTTTAATATTAATTTACAGCTGTAAGTATATTAATAAAATTGCGCTCAAAATCTAAAAAATTTCGATTTTATAAATTCCATAAATTCCACAGTTATGCACATGTTTTTCAATTAAATGCGTTTATTAATTTACAATTACAAAGATCTTTATGAAAAAGTCCCCTGGATAAAAATCAAAAAAAATTGTGGTCGCACAGTAATTTATTAAAAATTTATTTATTAAATATGTCCTATAAATTTCACAATTTTAATGATGTTTCGAACATACTACAAACTAAGTTAAACAAAATTATAAAGGGCCTAATGCAAAAACCTTTATTTTTGTATTTTTAAAAGTTTATAAATGTTTTCCAGTGTAAAATTTGCATGTAAAAGCTATTATGCAAATAAATTTTATTTTTTAATTTGTCGTTTTCTTGGTATAGACTAGTTTGAATAAGCGCCTTTTACTGTACGAGAGAGGGTACAATAACTACTAGCGCCAATCATATGTAGGGGGAAAATTGAGAAACAACGAGTGACTTGTACATATTAGAGTTTGAAATATTTCAAATATTTATTGGTTCAAAATATCGACCCCTTCTCTTCAAAATTTTTTAAATATTTTTTAATATTACAAAAGCAAAATCAGTTTTTGGGGATTTTTTCCGCTTTGTAGGTACGGCGCTGCTAGCACGCTTGGTTCCCAGTTTTTTAATGTTTCAATTACAGAAAATGCCTAACTTAAAAGTTTGGAATGTATTTTTTTAAAATTAATTTTTAAATTTTGAATAGTTTTACAACCAAACATTAAAAAAACTATGTAGGTTTAAAATTGATTTCAAAGCACAAATTTCAACTTTACTTTTGCTAAATGGAAATCATTGTTCTCAAAAATATAAATTTAGTGATGATTTCCTACTATTGTGACGTTTAATTAAAAAACGAAATTTATTTAGCACATACTGATATATTAAACCACTTCAGTGTAGTGAAACATACCATTGTATAGCAATTTTTATAAAGTATAGGTTTAGACTTAAGAAACTAAGAAAACTAAGATTTTTTCAAATTTTATTTTATTTTTGTACCCTCTCTCATACAGTAAAAGACGCTTATTCAGAACTAGTATATAGTAATTAAGTTTATTTTTTGTAAAATTACAACGTTTTGATAGTTTATAATTTTTATTGCCTTCGTTTTTATCACAAAAAACCAATAAAAGTGCTAAAAACACATAATAGAAATTTTAGCTGCCAACTAATTTGGCATTTTTTGTATATTAGCTAAAAAACAAAAGAAGCAATAATTTAAAATTTTATGCTTTTATCAAATAGTGCAATTTCTCTGTTTTGTTTTGCTGATATAAAGAAAGACTGTCTGTATTTGTGCCCATATAAAAAAAGATAAAAAAATTTACCAACACAAAAGTGTTTTATTTTGCTTTTACAATCTTGTATTAATGGTCGACATCCAATGCATTTTTTGCACGGTCCACAAGTTACATTTCTACATGGGTCACTTTGGCTGTCGTCTGCAGTCAGTTTCGCTAAATTAATTTTACTATTGTCGTCCGCAAGATTTTTTTTGGATTTTTTTGTCGTTTTTACCTTCATTACCGGTGCTCAACACCTTTGAGTTTTCAGAAGTTTTTTAACTATTTGGTTTGCTTTTAAAACAAATAAATGATTTTATAGGAATTTCACAGGTAATTTTATCAAAAAAGAAAAAAAAGTATTTACTTAATTTTTTGCTAAGTACTCTGTAGCAAGAATGTATAAGAGTAGAGAATGCCCGACTGTGTGTTAAATAATTGTTCTATTTATAAGTTAACTAGAAATAAAACATGCGAACGAAAAACTCTAGATAAAACTTTTTTATATAATATACCGTCAAATAATTTAAATTATTCAAAATACAAAACTTGTTTTAACATATAAAATAATTTAGACGTCGAATGCAATAAAAATCCTAGAATATTTGACAACATTACATGAAAACTTGAAAATCTAGAAAACCTCATCTAAGATTTAACGTTTGCAGTTTTTTTGCGGTTCACAGGTTTCAAAATGAAATAATTGTAAATAAAAAATTCATGAATAAAGTTTTTATACATAATACTTTCAAATAACTCAAATTATTTTAAAATTTTATGATTAGCATATAAAACTAGCCTTAAAAAACGCTCTAAAAATAGAACAGGAAAAAAAGCGATTTTTCCCAGGCATATGTTTATGCATATGTAGATTATGGCATATGTAGATTTTTCCAGGCATATGTTTAGACAGAAAAGACATGGACTAGTCTGGGATGGCCATTGTGTTGATCACAGGAAAATTGCATTTGGTTTTTGAAGCCGCCCACTTAATTACACAGCACCGTTGCATTTTTTTTTTGGTCTAAAAAATCTCAATTGAAAAAATCATACTCACACACAGCAATCTTTGTCAAACGTGAAATCGCCCTTTTGTTGTTGTTGCTGTTGTTGCATTACCTGAAACTTATCTTCCCTATGCAGATTAAGCAAAAAGCAGGTGCTAAGACAAGCCAGGAGGGGCAAAAAACATTTCATCCCTATGGTTGAGACTCTTTTTCCAACATTAACAACGATGTTGGCAATTTTTACCGCTAAAGTGTTCACTGCATGCAGTGTTCACCCATTCCGAGGTCTTCGTCTGAAGGATTTTTTAAGTCGCTCAATATTGATTTTAGTATTTAACGTTGTACATGGGCAGCATATGTGTTCCTGCAAGGCCAGTGGTACACACTTTACACACAAATAGAGCTGTATTTGTCAACTGGTTTGCTAGAAAGAAAACTGTCATGTGTGGCCGACGTACAACAATTTTTTTCTAGCCATGCCAAGCTGGATTCATTTCTATGACAGAAAGGACCCATCAACCAGGTGGTACCCACAAAAATATATAACATAATAATAAAGGAAAAATATGTGACTTCATATGTTTCTCAGACACATTGAGTGCTCATATTAGGGCGCGCCCTAATAAGAGCGCGCTCTTATTAGGGCGTGCCCTTATTAGCACACCATGGCCCTAATAAGGGCGCGTCCTTATTAGTGCACTTATCGATTTTCAAAAAAAAGTTATTTATAAGTCTGTTTTATGCGAAGGTTATCGCAGCTGCGATGGCTCAGTGGTAGTGATTCGGCCTTGTACTGAGCAAGTAACGGGTTCAAATCCCGCGGACGGTCGATTTTTTTAAATTTTCTTCTTTACAAAAAATTGTCATAAGAAAATTTAAATCTTATTTTTTGTTTTGTTATTTTTCTTTTAATTTAACATGAGTAGCCCACCAAAAAAATAGTCGTTTGTTTTTGTTACTGTGTTTTGAAAATTATACTTATCGTATTTGGTACACCTTAACAATAGAAAACTAACCTAAAAAATTTTTACATCTTAATCCTGCTGAAATATGAGCTAAATATTCATGACAAATTTAAAACTAATTCGTTTAATGTTAGTTTTGTGAAAATGAATAAATACTTACCTTATACTTGCTTTTTAATGGTAAGATTTACTTGTGCATTAAATCAAATGCGAATAGTCAGTCTTAATTTTAAAGAAAAAAAATATAAGGGAGCACGGAAGTTGTTTTTTTTTAAATTAATTTTACTACGAGTATCCTAATTATTTAGTACTCTTATCATACCATAATTTTCAGCAAAATAAGCTAATCTCGCCTTTTCCATTCGAACAAAAACTAAATTGGAATGCAAAACTACTTAATTGTTATGGCGTGTACCAAATGCAAGTATAAATTCCAAAAATCCACAACAAAAATAAACGACTATTTTTTGGTGGGCTACTCATATTAAATTAAAAGAAAAACAATAAAACAAAAAATAAGATTGGCAATTTTTTGTAAAGAAAAAAAAATTTTTTTAAAATCTACCGTCAGCAGGAGTCAAACCCGTCAGTTGTTCAGTGGTAGGCTAAATCACTACCACTGAGCCATCGCAGCTCCGAAAAAGTTTGCATAAAACAGACTTATAAATAATTTTTTTTTTGAAAATCGATAAGTGCGCTAATAAAGGCGCACCCTTATTAGGGCCATGGGTTGCTAATAAGGGCGCGCCCTAATAAGAGCGCGCTTTTATTAGGGTGCGCTCTAATAAGAACTCTTACGCGCCCTAGTAAGGGCCCCCCTTTCAGAAACAGGGCCCTAATTAGCACATCCGAGTGCCCTAATAAGAGCACGCTCTTATTAGGGCGTACCCTAATAAGAACACTCAATGTGTCTGAGAAATATATGAAGTCACATATTTTCCTTTATTATTATGTTATATAATTTTTGTTCCCATAGGCCCATTGGGTGCTGGCCGAAGGTTAGCACGGTCCTGGTGGCTCAAAATTAGAAGGTTACTTTGTTTGCGCAAGAAACAACTATAAATTTTAAAAAGGGGGGTATTTCGCGCTTGTCAAAGATTGCTGTGAGTATGATTTTTTTAAATTTATATTTAATTAAATAAAGAAAAAATGTAAAAGTGTTGTGTAATTAGCTCAATGTATAAACAAATCATTATCATATGGTAGAAATTTTTATTCATAAAGAAGCTGGGAAAAGTGAACGCAATTTTTTTATGGTCCACATAATGTCAATCTCCGACAAGCTCACATTTTTTCAGTCTAAACATAGGGTTGAGGAGAAATTGCCCTTTTTTCCTGCTTTATTCTTAAAGCATTTTTTAAAGCTAGTCTACCACTTTTTTTAAGCTAGTCTACCACTTAAACTAAATAAATAAACTATAGTTTCAGCTGCGCAATAACATATGTTTATAATCATTCCGCTGCCGAGATATGACGTTTTATAACAGGTTTAATATTATGAATAGACCCCATATTTTTCGCTCACATTATAACGTGAAAAACTTTACCTACATTCTTACTTCTTTAGTTGTGAGGTTAATAAATTGAATTTTAAAATTAAATGTAAAAAAGATTTAAAAATGTACAAAAAGGGGAGTCTTAGCTATGTAATTATATAAATTTCAAATAGTGCTGGATTATTAATATGAGTTTAAATTTTGTTGTCAAGAATTTTAAAATTGTCAACAATTCCAAAAATTCATGTATATTTTTTGAAATAAAAAATAATAATAAAAAAAGATGAACATTAATTACAAATATTACGCACGTTCTCTAATTATAGTTGGCACGGTGGTGTGCGCCAATGATTGCAAATATATTTTTGAAATAATAATAATAATATGCATCATTATTAATAATAATATGCATTATAAAAATAATAATATGCATTAATATAAAATTAATATGCAAACTTATATATTTTTATATTTTGCTTTTGAAAGAGGATTAGTTATTTTTTTTATATTTTTTAATTGTATCAAAAAATAAATAACATATTTCATATATTTTTAATTTTACGACCGTATTTTTGGTTGCTTTTTTAGAGTCATTACTAATCACTACACAAAAACGTGAATCACTTGTTTAAATTTCAAAAAAAAAAGGCTCATTTTGCTGCCCAAAGTGTTTTAAAGACCAAAGTGTTTTTAAAATTTAAATTTTGGAAGCTCATTTGCTTTTTGTCTAGTTTATGTTTAGATTCAATTAAAAAGTTTTTAATTGATCTATTATTATTGGAAGAAGTGTCATTTGTGCGTTGAGACATAAAGTTTATTCTGGTGACTTATTACTATATTAAAAACAGCTAGTAACTCCACACCAAACAATTTTGAGTTGTTATGCACTAAAACTAATTTATTAGTGAAGTTTTGTGAAACATTATAGTTTCGGGTACTAAATATTTTTATGTCGAAAACATGCGGCATACATCGTGGTTAAATTTTTAAACTAAAATAATGTCACCACAATAACAGTAATAAATTTGTAATTATTTACTTTTGCACTAAATTTTTGGACTGCTTTTTCTTTTCATTTACATCATGATTTTTCAAAATAATGAGAGTATTTCTGCTATTCGCTGTGCGGCTGGCTGTCCAAGCACTGGGAATGGGTCTAAAGTTACTAGTAGGCCCACTGGACAGGTGGAGCTTCAGGGCGGTTCAGTGGATTATAAACACACATGTTCCAATGTATTAACAAATATTAAATACTTAGCTGTAGATCCTATAGACAAAAATAATTTAATTATCACAAATCATCTACTGAATGAATACTCAACCAATAAGTGTGGATCTAAGAATTATTTCACATGTCCTGCAGTTAATAACGTTAAAACAACTAAAGC
This sequence comes from Microlaimidae sp. YZB2_3, assembly GCA_030248175.1. Classification (NCBI taxonomy): domain Eukaryota; kingdom Metazoa; phylum Nematoda; class Chromadorea; order Desmodorida; family Microlaimidae; species Microlaimidae sp. YZB2_3. The sequence goes on along the minus strand of JASAMX010017826.1, from coordinate 1,118 downwards.
ATATTTAACCAGAAAAATATTTTGTAACAATATTAATGGTTATATAAATTGCAATACAAAAAATAAAATATACATTATTGCATGCAAGAAATGTGAAATACAGTATGACGGTGAAAGCGAGAGAAAGTTAAGGTTAAGGTTTAGTGAACACCACAATGTTGTGATAAAAAAATGATAAAGATAGCTATTTAGTGAAACAATTCAATATCGGAAATCACAATGTTGACGATATGCAAATTCATATTTTAGAAAATCTAGTAATTAAAGATAAAAAAGAATTATTAAGCAGAGTAAACTTTTGGATACATGTTTTGTGTACAGCTTTTACTTTTGGTCTCAATGATAAAATTAAAGGATACGGTCTGATTTCCAGAAGCAAAGATTCTAGAAACTATAAAAATCATCCATATTTTAATTTTAAATTTCCCTCACGGTTAAAAGTTAGACAAAGAAATATTAAAAAGTGTAACAACAGAAATTTAGACAATACCTTCGTTGAAAGCCTTATTAATTTTTTAAAACTTCAAAAATTACTTCTCGCGATTTTTATCAAAAGCCAGCCGCAATTTCGTCAAAAAAACTTTAAATGTTTATTAAACAAAATAAATTTTAATATTTTTCAAAAATGGGTGAAATTATCCATACTACCTATGTCAGCACATAGGTTTAAATTTAATTCTAACGAAAAATAAATAAGAGTCAAGAAAACAGAATATTTATAGGTACTCCATTTTGTAACAAAGGTTTAGATTTAAATAAATTTAATAATTTGTTTAAAGAGAAATCTTTAATGTCGCTTATACCAATAGCAACTAATGTAATGTATTAGGTCATTTACATATTGTATATACTTATGAAGCACCCACAGGTAATATAATTTGTAATTATAACAAGTTTTTAAAAAATTTAACATTACAGGAATTAGAAGTACTGTGTAATGGCAGATGTGATTGTACTAACTCTAAATATTGTAATGTTAATTTTAATCATATTTTAACAGGAAACTTGAAATTCATTAAAGATTTAAATTTAAAGGTCATTTTTAGTGAATGCAAAAAATTTAGACCACCTTAAGCCGTTAATTGAGAAAACGTTAAGATGCCACTAATCCATGTATG
>JASAMX010017824.1:0-26121 GCA_030248175.1 Microlaimidae sp. YZB2_3 | reverse complement strand
TGACCTATGATGACCTAACCATCATCGCAAATTTTATGCAGTTTTTAGCCTATTTCAATGTATTTTAAGCCATTTTAGATCTATTTTTCATTATTTTCACTTTTTTTGTCTCTTTTTTCCTTTTTCCTTTTTTTCTTTCCCCACCCGCCCCGCTAGCCCCCCCCCCCCCGTTTTGGAATTGCCCTCCCAAAAACCCCAGGGGAGCGCAGTGCACAGGTCTGCAACATTCACTACGATTTTGGGTAAAAGTGCAGTATTATACCACCACAACGTTCACTGAAATTTTGCACAAAAACATAGAAAGAAAGAAAGAAGGAAAGAAATTTATTTTTAGCTAATACAAAAGCGTGTATTACATAACTATCACATCACACACAGTATTAAATTAAGTAAATAGAATTTATCACAAAAACACTACAAGAATAAAAACAGTAAAATATATTAGCAAATATTTTACATATTACAAAAAAACAGACAAACAACTTGCTAGAAGACCCCAAAAGGGAGAGGTAAAAAATTTATGTAGTAGATAATGAGCAACAGTTTCTGAAAAAGGAGTATGAAGTTTTGTTACAAAACAAGATCATGAAATGAATGTACTGTGTGCGATTCACAAGCAACACAATTCACTATACATAAATGTAAAAACAAAAAAATGTGTTTGGTTTGCTCAGAAGGCTGAAGATTTGTTTAAACCTTCAGCAATAATACTAAGCAGAGCACTACAGGAACCTTCCTAATATTTATCAGGAAAAAAACACAAACAAAAAAATATAAATATTACTAACCAATTAAGCAGGGGACTGGGTTGGGTGGTAATTGACACAGACCGATTCAGCAGTAACCTGAGAGGCTTTCAGACTGTTCCAACTAGAAATAGCGCGATTAGGAAAACAGTATTTTCTTGCATCAATTCTGCAGTCCTCAACTGGCAATTTAAATGAGTGACCTCGAGTTGGATTTGTATTGAAACAAAAAAGATTTTCCGAAAGCAGGATTTTCTGAAAGCAGGAAAGATTTACCATTTATTATTTTATATATTTTACATAAATCGTTCTTGTTCCTTCTATCTGAAAATTTTTCAAGTTTTAAATATGTTAGGCGATTTTCATAGTTAGTGTAACCAAGACCAAAGCATCTAAATAATCTTCTTGAATAGTATTTTTGAACCCTCTTTATTAACTTAGAATTTTTTATTACATAAGGATTCCAGATTACACTGCCATATTCTAGCAGTGGTCTGATGTAGGGTTTATATGCTTGCATTAAATTTCTAACAGATTTGGCAGTAAATGTAAAGAAAATAAGTGCAGATCTTTGCAAAGAGCGTTCAGCTATTTTTTGACAATGTTCTGAAAAAATTTTTATATTATTAGACATATAAAACTCAAGATCCTTAACTGTTGTAGTCTGTTTTAAAATTTGATCATTTACTCTGTAATCATAGCCACAAAAGCTGATTACTGTCCTTGTCCCAATATGGAAAATTTCACATTTATATTCTGCAAGGTTTAGTTGCCAGGTTTTTGACCACTCTGCCACATTTTTAAGATCTTGTTGTAAATCTTGATTTGATTTGATTTGTAGAATCTATGCAATTAGGAAAATAGTCTGCATAAATTTTCGCGTCATCAGCAAATAATTTAATTTTTAAATTTTTAACACTCTTAAAAATATCAATAATATAGATCAAGTGGACCCTGAACCTTGTGGAACAGAACTGGTTATTTTATAAGAAGAGGAAGTGGAATAATTGATAAATTTTAATGTTCTGTTGGTCAAAAACGCACTAATCCAGTTTAAAAATTTTTAATGGGAAACAGTGTCAAAAGCCTTGCAAAATAGAAATATATTACATCTACAGATTTTTTTTTAAAGATTGAGTCTAATCATTAATTACTTCCATTAGTTGCGTAACAGTTGAACTTTTATCCTTAAAACCATGTTGAAAAACCCTAGATAATTATTTTGTGGAAAAAGGAATAACGCTTGTCATGCACTAAGGCCTCCATAGTTTTACATAAATAGGAAGTTAATGATATTGGACTGTAGTTTTCTTTTCTATTTTTAAGTTTCTTTTTAAAAATAGGTATGATCAATGCTACAAACCAATTATTGGGGAGTTTTCTTGATTCAAAAAATTTATTAAAGATTTTTGCTAAGAGTTCAGCAAGTATCTTCTACTAGGCGCTTCAGAAAATAATCAGGCTTGCAATCAGGTGATATTATCAAGCTTCATACCTTTCAACCTCCATATTATCAAGATTAATTTTAGTTTCTGGTTGAAATGGAGGAAAATTTCCATCATCATGGGTAAAAATGGAACTAAAATATTCAGCAAATATTTCAGCCTTTTCAGAATCTTCAAATGCAAGAGTGGAATCATTTTTAATTAGTGCCAGAATATAACTTCTTGATTTTATTTTTTTATTTATCTTATTTTTGCTTTTTTTGTACCTTTTTTCCCTTTTCCTTTCTTTTTTTTTCTTTCCCCCCTGCTTGCCCCCCTGTTTTATTGACCCCCATTTCAAAAAAGTTGCCCCCCTATGCCCCCCATTTTAACCCTGGTGGGGGCAGTAGTGCACAGGTCTGGGTGATGCGGTTGCTGCGGATAGAAGTGCTAGCCAATTTGACTTTTAACAAGTCAATCCTCTGGGCTCTGGGTTTCAATCCTCTGGCGACCCCATACAAAAAAGTCAATTACAGGGTTGATGGCGTTCTTAGTGTCTCCATTCAGTTTATTATTAAGTTCATTCACAGCAGCCGCCTCATTTTCCGCTTCTTCCAAACCAGATATTACTTGGTCATGCTCTTTTTTAGCATCCAGTTTTGTGACATGGTCCCCAGAGGTTATTAAGAGGAAGAAGCTGCTTAATAACTTGCTGGCAAACATCAGCCACCAAAGAAGGAAAGTTGACAGATGGAGAGGGTGGCAAGGAACCAGTCAAAATGCCCTGAAGTTTTTTAAGCCTGGATTCCAGCTGCTGCTGCTTCTTGATAATCCAAGCGTCTTTTTCAGACTCTAGCACTGCAATTTTGATCCAAAAAGCATCCATTTCAGCAGCGTTGTATTTGGTTCTTGTTTGCATCATTTTGTCCACCATAATTTTGTTTTAAATAGATGATGTTTTAACGTAAGTGGGTAAAAACTGTAGTAACTTGTACCAAATTTAACGTTAGTGAAAAAGTCGCCAGACTCTGGGCAATTTTAATGTATGGGTTATGGTGTTGCATGTGAATATCACCATAATCATTGGCGCTTGATAGCCGTTCTCAGGATATTAAAGTGGGAGTTCACAATCCCCTATGCAAATTTGCGATTTTTACCAATTTTTGACCCTGGTTTTAGAAGGATGTTTCTTTTAAATATAGATTTTTAAGGGCACACATTTAAATGTTGGACTTGTCTGCAGTTTTTTGTTTTAGTTTAAAGTTTATTGCAAAACCATGGACATCTCAGTATGGACAGAAATCTAACTTATTTCTATAAACATACATTGAAAAATCAATTTAAAATTTGATTTATTGCAGCAATTGAAATTCTGTATAAAGATTAAAAAAAAAGAAATATATGTTAGTTATTGATGGTGCTGACTGAATCTGAATATTACCCTGATACTTAGCGCTTTAAGCAAAAGCTAAGTCTAAGCCTAATCAAAATTATGCCTAAGCCTAAGTGAAACATAAGCCTAAGCAAAGTCTAAGCTTAAGCGAAACCTAAGCCTAAGCCTAAGCAAAACCTAAGCCCTAAGCAAAAGCCTAATCTAAAGCCAAAGCCTGCCTAAGCAAAATCTAAGCCTAAGCCTAAGCGAAACCTAAGCCTAAGCAAAACCTAAGCCTAAGCCTAAGTGAAACCTAAACCTAGGCCTAAGCGAAACCTAAGCCTAAGCCTAAGCAAAACCTAAGCCCTAAGCAAAAGCCTAATCTAAAGCCAAAGCCTGCCTAAGCAAAATCTAAGCCTAAGCCTAAGCGAAACCTAAGCCTAAGCAAAACCTAAGCCTAAGCCTAAGTGAAACCTAAACCTAGGCCTAAGCGAAACCTAAGCCTAAGCCTAAGCAAAACCTAAGTCTAAGCCAAAGCAAAAGCCTTAACCTAAGCGAAACCTAAGCTTAAAGAAAACCTAAAAAACAATAAAATTAATAATCATAATAAATTTTCATTAAATGGTGTGTTTTCAAGGATTGAAAATAAACCATCACTTTTGCCTAAGCTAAAAAAACCTGCTTGATAACCTTAATCAAAACAACAATCAGCCTGGTGATCTTAATTTAAACAACAATCAACTCCTCAGTGATTTTAAACATAAAAAATTATGCAGCCACCATACGATGGCAATAATGTTCTGCAGCGACCTAGTGCCAATCAAATTAAAAAAATCTATTAAAAATAACAGTGCAAATTTCTACCAATTAACTTTTTAAACAAAAAAAAATCAATTTAATATTCTTTTAAAATATATTTCCTTGCTTATATTAACATATCAACTGTTTTAACAATCAGTATCTTATTTTAGTAAAATAAAAATTCATTGAATGAATTTTAATACAAACAAAACAAATAATTTTTTAATAAGGTTAAAATATAAAAAAAAACCTGCTAGGCCTAAAAATATTTTTTTATTTTAAATTTGAAAAATTTTGGCAGCATAATCAGCTTAGGAGGCAATACAATAGTAGCTACTCTACAGATTTCACACTAAAAACATTTTTAAACACAAAACAAATAATTTTTTTTCAATATGGTTGGTTAAGTTTAAATTTAAAAAAAGCTTAATGGGGGTTCAATTTTTTTAAATTTTAAATTTGAAAAATTGGGGTAGCATATATAACCGCTTAGGGCATACATGGGCATTTGCATTGGGAAGTGGAAAGGGGTTTTTTTAACCCCTCCCTCTTCCTAAAATTCTGGGAAGGTGGTTTAATCCCCCACCACTCAGATATGGAAGGGAGACGAGAAAATATTAATTCTACAAATTTAGAAAAAATGAACAGAAAAAAAATGTCAAAATGACTTCTCTAGTTCTAACTCAACTGCTTTCAAACTTAATTTTTGAGGGTAAATTGCTTAAAACACTCATTTTAACGGTCAAAATTAGTGTTTTAAATGTTCTAAGCACTAAAACCTAAAAATTGCTTTAAAAAGGCTTTTTGACCAAAATTAGCGTTTTTTTACATAATTTTCTCAGACCTGTGCACTACCCCCGGGGTTTTATTGGAGCGATACGTTGTAGTCTTGGTTCGGTTCATATACTCTGTAAAGAAAATTTTTTTTAATAGTGCTTTAACCAATATTAATGAATATTTGTTATATTGCCGAGAGTCTGGTGATTCTAAAAATATTTTTACTTTTTTTCTGGTCTTCATTAGTTTTGTACAGCAACCGCTTAAAAATGTATCAAAATTCAGTCGTGAAAAAAATTAAGATATAAAAAATGGGATAATTCAATAAAAATGTCTCATAATACAATTTAGCTTGATTTTTAGGCTTTGCTTAGGCTTAGAAAAAATAAATCTAATTAAAAATAAGCATAAATTAGCTTTTTAAACAAAAACAAATTTGTTGTCGAATATTTTCAGTGGTTGTTGTTGAGTTTGCCAGTTTCCAGGGTTTCTATCAACCTTGGATAGGTCCGTCCGACACGCTTCTCGCCTTGCTCACCCCCTCTTCCCACTCCCGGAGGAGCTCAGCAACTGCTACGGGGTTTGCCCAAAGGTCCTCTGGTCCCAGTGTCGTATTGATGTGTGTGCATGTAAAAAGGTGTTGTGTTGTGTGTGTTTGTGTTTTGCATAGCGGGCAGTTTGGTGATGTGTGTTGTGTTGGATTGATTTTGTGTAGGTAGGAGTAGAGGAAAGGAGATTTCCCTGCCCTGAGTTGGGCGAGGGTTCTCCTGACCCCGCGAGGAAGATTTTCTTCCTCGTTGCTTATTGCTGGTGCTTTTGTTTGAAGTATTGGGTTTATTGGAGTGTTATTTATGTGGTTTGTGACTGTGTTTGTGTGGATTTGTTGTTTTAGTGCTTTGTAAGTTTTGTTGTGTATTTCTGTAGGTATGTTTGTTGTGTAGTTGTTGTTGTGAAATATTGTTTGCTTTTTGAGCCTGCTGGGTGCAGGTTGTTGTGTTAAATAATTAAGTGGGTTGTTTGTGTACATGGCCGCCAATTTTGCTTGTTTTGCGTGGAGTTGGATGTGTGTTGCTATTGGGAGGACTTTAGCCTCTGTGTATGATGTGTGTGTTTGTGTCTGTGGTGTGCCCTGTTGCGACCCTGAGAGCTGTGTTTTGTATTGTTTGTAGTTTGCTGATTTGTGTGTGTGATGTCGTGGGGCCCCAGACTGTGCTGGCATACTCGATTATTGGTTAATGGCGTGCCTTGTATGTGTGTATGAGTGTTTACTTTTGGTTTACCCCACGTTGTTATCATGCGTTTATGATTTTGAGTGTTTTGCGTGCTTTGCTGTGTGTGTTTGCGATGTGTGTGTTGAATGTAAGCTTGGGGTTGAATGTGAGCCCCCAAGATTTTGGGTTTTTGGTTGTAATGAGTGTTGTGTTGTTTATTTGTAGCGTCCTGCCTTTGGTTCAGTTACGTATTGCTCCGTTTTGGATTCGGCGCTTACTTCAATGGAGTTCGGGTGATATATTCGAGACAATTCGGTCCCAAGTATAAGAATTCCTTCCTATATTCTATAAACCAATCATATAACGCGTTCGGGGGAGTGGGTCGTCGCTACTCTGACACAAAGAGTCACAATCGGTATACCATCAACGTGTCACTGACTCATTTTGTTTACACTATTTGTGTCTGAAAGAATAAAAAGAGTCACATTTACAAATTTTTTATGACGCTTCGACTCACTGTGTTATATCAACGACGGTGTGTACTAGCGTATCCGCTAGTCCGCCTGGATAAATTAGGGGAACCCTCTTCTCTTTTTAACTTCTTTAACTGTCCAAATCGCCTTAAATCGCCCAATCGGCAATCTGCAAGCGTTCGGACGGAAGGAAAAGGCATTAGCCGATTGGAAAACCAACCGGTTCCTTCATTTTCCCACAAATAAATCCGCATATACGTAAAAAATAACCATAAAGTCAATATTGGACCATGGGGAGGGTGCAGGTGCACCGTTAGTTTTCTAAGGCCCCGCCAGCTGAAACGTTTTTTAATAACTCTATGTGTTAACGGTATGCAGGTTATTTATATATCATAATCTAAAAATCAGCCCAAAGAGCGATAGCTCATGGGGTATGACGTACTTGGTCAGTTTCATATTGCTAAGTTAGCGTTGTGCATAAAATGCTGTTTTTTTTACTAAAAAACACAGTGTTTTTGACGTTTCACATTCGGGTTTAAATTTGGGATAAAGTTTGAAAATTCGAATGAGATCTAATTTTATCCCTTCTTGCTCATTCCAAAAATTATCCTGCAATTTTAGGATTGTGGGAACTGAAAATTATGAACTTTGGGAGCCTCGTTTAGTTTTGCGCCTTTTGTGTTAAAAAAATGTTATTAATATACGTTAAGAAACTAAATGCCTACCTACGTAATTCCTTCCTCTTTTCAAAAGTAATCATGAGAGACTTTGCAACTACTTGTAAAGCTCCGGGCCTTTTTTCACGCCCTTTTTCAATGCAAGCGAAATTTGTTTTAGGTCGGAAACTACTGATCAGCGGACCATGGTACCACGTTAAAAAAGTCGCTACATAACTTTACCTTTTTTTAAATAAAATATATAATTGTTTTTTTATGGTTGTGAGCGCTAATTATGAAGCTCAGGACCCCTTTTTACGCGTTTTTTGCATACACAGTAAAAAAGAAGATTTTTCGGCCGGTGTAAAAATACTGATCGATAGACTGTGGTACTCCTTTAGGAATTTAGCTACATAATTTTGATTCTTTTTTTAATAAATAATATAATTGTCTATTAAATGTTAAATTTTATGACTGTAAAGCGCTTATTATCAAGCTTAGGACTACTAGCTACTTTTACGTTATTTTTCTATACAAACACGTTTTAGGGCGGTGTGAAAATACTAATTAGCGGACCGTGGTACCTCAACGGGCACGACTACGGATGCACTTTCGGACGGGTATCAGTGGCGGCTGCACTTATTCAAACCGGTGTCCTCAGATCATACTGCCCTCGTAACTTTTTTGCAATTCATTTAGAAAAACCAAACTTTCACATACTATTTTGTAGTGGCAATTTTTTTATTTAATAATAGAATTCGCACCTGTTCTCTAGGACGTTGCGTACCTAATGGGATTTTAAACCAAAACACTATACTAGCAACAGTGTTATGTTAATGTTAATATAGCGTTTTGGGCGATCAAATGTGATTAGGCACTTATAGCCGGTCCACTGAGGCTATAATATAATAGGTTGATATTATAACAAGCGCACTGTTGATGCAACATTTTTTTTAAAATTTTTATATTACAAAATAAAGATTGAATAATTAAATTACCAAAGTATTTTTTATTATAATACTTCGTTTATTAGTTTTAAAGGGATTTTTTTCAGTCAGACAAAAATAACAACTTCAAAATATATTGTGGCGCGTCTGTATTTAAAACAGGAAATAATTTTTTTGAAAACCACTAAGTTTTTTACGTTCGCTAAAAGTTATCTTAATTTTCATTAATATTTTTGGAAACAAATGTTATAGTCGGTTGTTAAGATTGATAAAAATCTAAAGTTGTTCCTTTTTTGTAAAAAAAAATGAAAAAAATAAGGCATGCTCGGCACCCAGCGCTTTTTTTAAATACATGAAAACTAGAAAGACAACGAAAAATAAACAAACATTTTTAGTTTACCAGACAAAATCTGTAAAAAATAAAAACACTTAAAAATTTTTTTAAAAAAATTATTTTTTAAGCTCACCAGCCGGGGTGCGGCGATGGTGATTATTTTTATAGGTGAATCAGGGGCAGGGTGGGGTCCACCCCCCCCCTTGCCTGGTAATTTTTGAACGCCCCCCCCCCAGACGAATATCTAGGGCCAATCCCCCCTTTCCCCAAATTTCCAAATTTTTTACCCCTGACCCCCCTTTAGGATTTGAAATCGGACCCCCCCCCCTCTCCCCTCGGGAAAATTTTGGGTACTTTTTTTTTCTAAATTTTCTTTTTTTTTAAGTTCGTTTCGTTCGTATTGCTGGGTCCAATTTTAAAATTTTCGGGTAGAAATCCAGAATGAAAAAATTCAAAAATTTTGGGAAAGGGGCCTTTTTTAATTAACATACAAAATATTAAGCAGTGTTTTAGCGATCACTAGTCGTACTCTCGGTTTGTCGAAAACATCATTTTACACCCATTATTTTAATGTTTTAAAATTACGTAAACATTAGTTTACTTCACAGTCACCACCTCTATTCAATCTTAAAAAAATGTTTGTAGTAGGCTTATTTAAAGCCTGTGTGAATAATTTGTTAACCTGTGCTAAAGTATAAACGAAATATTCGGCGGCTTTAAAGTTCTGATAAATTTTTTTCAACTTTTCTAAGAAAAATAAAAATACTTTTTTATAATAAAACCAACGATTGCAGTTTGGTCTACTGGCAGTTTGTTCTACAATCAATTTTTATTCTAATCTACTGTAACTGTAGTATAGTCTAGCTCGGAACATAACCTTTTCCACTTAGTCTTTTTGGTGCAACTGACAGTTCGAAATTCTGCAATTTGATCCACAATAGTCTATTCAACTGTAGTTTAATCTTGGTTTGGTCTGCTCTAGACAACTTACCACCATAGATGAACACGGTCAAAAAGCGAGGGGGGGGGTGTTTACCCCGGGTAAATGAAATTTCAAAATCTAGGGGGTGGCCTAGGAAAGTGACCCCCCGTTAGTTTTTTAGGGGGGGTCGACCTGCGGTGGGAAAATTTTTGAAATCTTGTTCAAGGGGGGTCAGGTGGGGTCCAGTGTCCAAAGCAAAACAGTTTTAAACCATAATAACTTTAATAATTGTTCTTTGTATAGGATAATACTACATTTTATTGAATAAAAAGCCATATTCATGTATAAAAAGGGTATAAAAACATGAATATGTGATGAAAATTCACGTTTTTGAAAGGAAATTTAGTATAAAAAAAGTACTTAAAATTTTCTCGAGAGGGGAGGGGGGATCAGATTTCCTAATCTAGAGGGGGGTCAGGGGTAAAAAATTCGAAAATTTGGGGGAAGGGGGCCCCCTGGATTTTTTTCTCGAGGAGGAGCCAAAAACTTCGAGGCTCGGGGGAGTGATACCACCTTTACCCCCCCTTGTTCATCTATGCTTACCACTACCGCAATTCGGTCCAAACAAGAATATTTTATTCTACCATCGTTCAGTCTAGTTTCGGTCTAGACCAATCTACTTTCCTCAAGTTTCCAACGCTGTTAAAAATATCTATAAATTTACTACAGTTTGTATAAAAAAATGCGCACGAGCCAAAAACTTGGTTTCAATTAAAAGAAGCGAAAAAAACAGGATCAGGCAAATTTTTTTGCGTCCAAACTTTCAAAAAAAAAACAAACCAAAAACGAAACAAGTTTAGGTCCTGAAATGGTAAAAATTCTTCAACCCGGCCTGTCCGAAGTGGACTTAAATCGACTTTACTTCATGCAGAGTGCCGTAGACACCGTTTTTGGAATACCGGACTGTCGAATCACACGCTGCGGCTACACCGGGGAGGATGGAGTAGAGGTAAGTAGATTGGTCTAGACCGAAACTAGACTGAACGATGGTAGAATAAACAGGGGGGGGGGGGGGGGGGGGGTTTTTTTGTATATTCTGAGAAAATTTAGTTTTTTTAAGATTTTTTAAAAGTATTTTATATTGTTTTTATTTGAGCTTTTATGAGTTGTTATATGATACAATATTATCACCGAAATCAACAGTACCGTTAGTGAAATGTGCTTAGTTTTATTGTTGGACTGTTGTTTTCTTGGATTTTAGGTATGAACTGGACGTGAGAGCGGTGGATTCATCATTAGACGACGATGCCATCAGCAGCATTGAATTAGGAACCGACGTTTGTATTTACCATATCGACAACCTCCTGCCTGAAACCACGTACAAGTAAGACACGAGTAGTCTTTACGTGTTTTTTTTTGTAGGCGTATACTTTAAATTTTAATTCTGGTTTGTCGATCAATGATATTAGAAACTGAAAAAAAATAAGCATTATCTCGCTAGTGGAACTGTGAGTTTAGACAAAAATTATATTGATCCTCACAAAAACCTTAGCTATGATTGTTGATTAAATCTACCTTTTAAGTGCCGGTTAGTTTTTTTCTTGTGCTAAAACTATTACAATAGGATCGGATGTATAAAACTCACATTATCTCCCTATAGGATGGATCTATTGGTAAAATGGCCGTAGTTGCGACTCTCGCCTTTTTGTATAGTCCAATAATGATAAATATATTGTAGAAAAAGTCCAACGCTATTTTACCAAACGAGTTTTTAAAGTTTGTAACTTAAAAGATACTGGATATATAAACAGACTAAAAACACTTAATCTAGAAACTTTGGAGAAAAGAAGAGAAAAGATGGATATGTTTGAAACATTTAAAATCTTAAACCAACTGGTAAACTTAAATCCTGAGAAATATTTTGTTCTTAACCCAAATTCAACCAGAGGACATTCAAAAAAACTCAAAAAAGAGCACTCAAGAGTCAATTGTAGAAAATACAGTTTTTTTAATAGAGTTATAAGTAAATGGAATTATCTAAATGAAAATCAAGTTAGTTCCAAAACTCTGTACCAATTTAAAAAATCTTTGATGAATTAACTAATGGAAATTTAAATGGCTAAATAAAGAGCTTTATTTTTTTTAAGGCCTTTAGTCATTTTTTTTCTAGTAAATCTAAATCAGCCAGGTCTTCTCTCAGTTTTGTGATTTTTGGTGTTATTGTAACTCAACTGGGTTGCAATCGCATTTGTGTTTGTTTTGTCCTTCTTACTGTTTTCTTTATGTATTACTAGAAAAATAAAATCTTGAAAATCTTGATAATCGCTCAGAATTGTTTTTTTTTCTTCTTCTGTTTGCTCTGGTGGCAGAGAATGTTGCTTCCGTAAAGTCTATTATTCGCTGTTCCTTTGGCTGCTAGGAAAATGTTCCAATTATTCTTCTGATCCATGATCTTCATTAGGATCTTCATCTTCATTAGAATTGTTTTTTTTTCGTCTAAATCAACTACTCAGCGTAATGGTAGCAGAAATCATATATGGGCACGCTTCCAACTTTACTTGAACTTGTAAAATCCGAAATGAGTTCGCAATTTCGCGAGTACGTATGCAATTTTACAGTACGCATGCTCTCTATTGCGCGTGGGGACAACTGGCGGGAAACAAGTTGAAATGATTTATTTTACACTGTGCCGTTAAAATAGACGGCAGCAAGTATTTTACGGCAATGTTAAACGTCAACTTGTCACTAAATAATCTTAAGGCTTTTTCCCGCTCCGGGTGTCTTTTTTCGAACCCTCCCTCTCGGTCTGTGCGTATTTGGGGTCTCCGCTAGGCTACTTTTTATTTCGCTGAATCGGTTCAGTATTAAAGGAGCAGTCCGGTTCGGGCGTTATAGGAATTTGATTTGTGACAGTGCTCCTTTAACCAAAATCGATTTTAAACGTATAACATAACAAAATTTAAACAAAAATATAAGCGTTGATTACAAAATACATACATATACAATAGACTTCATAGATGAACACAGTCACCGAAGCTAGGAGATGTGTTTACCCCGGGTAAATGACATTTAAAAATCTAGGGGGGTCGAAGTCGAACCCCCCCCTAGCTTACTAGGGGGGGGGTCGTCCCGGGGTGGAAGATTTTGAAACCTAGAGGGGAGTCAGGTGAGATCCAATTTCCGAAGCAAAATCGTTTTAAACCATTAAAGGTTTAATAATAGTTTTTTTATAAGATAATACTACATTTTATTGAATAAGAAGCGATATTCTGATATAAAAAGGGTGTAAAAACATGAATTTGTGTTAAAAATTCACGTTTTTGGAAAAAAAGTATAGTAACTATAAAAAAGTACTTAAAATTTTCCCGAGAGGAGAAGGGGGTCAGACTTCAAGATCTAGAGAGGAGGTCAGGGGTAAAAAATTCGAAAATTTGGAGGGAGGGGGGCCCTGGATTTTTTTCTAGGGGGGAAGTAAAATTTCAAGGATGGGGGGGGTGGACCCCACCCCCTCCCTCCCCTTGTTCATTTATGATAGACTTGCTGCTGTACACTAAAACCAATTAATATAAAATAATCTTATATTAGCAATAATTTTTTTAAAGTTTTCATTAAAAACAGATAAAATGATGTTGTTTTTTATAAAAAAGGCGAAAATTAAACCACGCCTACGTTCTCAGCTAAGAGTATTTTACCTATAGAAGCAGTGTTGGTATAGCGTTTTGGGTATTCAAATGAATTAGTTATTCTTAGCCAAACTATCCATAGTTAACTCAGCTATGATAAAAAAAAATTGTTTTCGAAAAAAAAAAGATATATAATGAGTTTTGAATCATATTATTATATTATATTATAATATTGTATTATAGAGTGCGACTGCGAGCGGTGAACAATGTGGTTTTGAATCATATTATTATTATATTATATTATAATATTGTATTATAGAGTGCGACTGCGAGCGGTGAACAATGTGGGGGCAGGGGCGTGGTGCCCGGGGCTGAAGGCCACAACCTACTCCCCCTGCCCCGGCCCCCCCGCCGGAACTGGTTTCAGCCGCCCACAACAGTCTCAAGGTAAATAGTAGTAATATTAGTAGTTAATTGGGTGGGTTAATTGACTTAACAGACCTGTGCACGGTATACCCACCCCAATTCGTTTCTTAATATTGCTACTATTACTTTCATGGACTTGGGCCGTTGAAACCGGTTTTAGGCATCGGAGGGCACGGCCGGCCGGGAGTTGGTTGTAAGTTCAAAGCCTTCGGCCCCCGGCACCACACCTGCCACATTGTTCACCGCTATCAGCCATCTCACCTTCTATAATACAATATTATAATATAATATATAATAATATGATTCAAAACCACATTGTTCACACACTAGCAGTCGCACTCTATAATACAATATTATAATAATAATATAATAATATTATGACTAAAAAACTCATTCTTCACGTTAGGGTGGCGCTTTTTGTAATATCATATTTTAATCTGATATAATAATATGATACAAAACTCATTATATATCTTATTTTTTAGAAAAACAATTTTATCATAGCTGAGTTCACTTATCAAAATAGTTTTGGCTAAGATTAACTAATTCATTTGAATGCCCAAAACGCTATACCAACACTGCTTCTATAGGTAAAATACTATTAAGCTGAGAACATTTACGTGGTTTCATTTTTCGTCTTTTTTGTAAAAGACAACATCATTTTTATATGTTTTTAATGAAAACTTTAAAAAAATTATTGCTGATATAAGATTTATTTATATTAATTGGTTTTAGTGTACAGCAGCAAGTCTATAATAAATGGACGGAGGATGGACAGAGGTGGGGTGACGCCCCCCCCGTGTTGGAATATGTCTTTGCCTCCCCTAGAAAAAAATCCAGGCCCCCTCTCCTCAAATTTTTCGAATTTTACCCCCGACCCCCCTCCCTCTAGATTTTGAAATCTGACCTCCCTTCTCCTACTCGGCAAAATTTTAAGTACTTTTTTTATACTATATTTTTTACCAAAAAACGTGAATTTTTAACACAAGTTCATGTTTTTACACCTTTATATCAAATATCGCTTTTTCTAGGATAGAATGTAGTATCTTATTGAAAAACTATTATTAAACCTTTAATGGTTTAAAACGATTTTCTTCGGAAATTGGATCTCACCTGACTCCCTACTAGTTTTCAAAATCTTTCACCCCGGGACGACCCCCCCCTCCTATCAAGCTCAGGGGGCGTGTTGACTTCGACCCCCCTTGATTTTTAAATGTCATTTTACCGGGAGTAAACACCTATTCTTCTAGCTTCCGTAAATGTACATCTATGAAGTATTATTGTATATGTATGTATTTTGTAATACGAAGCATTGTATATTTTGTTTAAATTTTGTTATGTTATACGTTTAAAATCGATTTTGGTTTGAGTTATTTTAGGTGACAGTTAACATTGCCGTAAAAATACTTGCTGCCGTCTTGCTTTGAGCGCGCACAGTGTAAAAATAAATCATTTCGATTTGCTTGCCGCCCAGGTGTCCCCACGCCCAATAGAGAGCTGCGTACTGTAAATACAGTCGTACTCGCGAAATTGCGAACTAGGTTTGGGTACTACAGTTGGAGTAAAGTTGGAAGCGTGCCGTATATAGATTTCTTGTTACCATTACGCTAAGATAGTTGATTTAGACGAAAAAACAATTCTAATGAAGATGGAAGATCCTAATGAAATCAATAGGAGAATAGTGAAACATTTTATTAGCACCAAAGGAACAGCGAATAAAATTCTCTGCCACCAGAGCAAACAAAGAAGAAAAACAATTCTGAGCGATTATCAAGTTTCAAGTTTATTTTTCTAGTAATACATAAAGAAAACAGTAAGAAGGACAAAACAAACACAAATGCAACCCAGTTGATTTACAATAACACCAAAAAATCACAAAACTGAGAAAGATCACCTCGCTGAGTTGATTTACTCAAAAAAAAAAATGATAAAGGCCTAAAAAAATGAAGCTCTTTATTTAGCCATTTAAATTTCCATTGCATTCATCATCAAACTTAATAATTACAGTTTGGAACTAACTAAATTTCATATAATTCCATTTACTTATAACTCTATTAAAAAAACTGTATTTTCTACGAATTGACTCTTGATATGCTCTTTTTTGAGTTTTTTTGAATATTACTCTGATTTTAAGATTAACGCAAAAACTACTTTTCTCAGATTTACAAGTTGGTTTAAGATTTTAAATGTTTGCAAACGTATCCATCTTTTTCTCTTCTTTTCTCCAAAGTTTATTCATTAAGTGTTTTAGTCTGTTTATATCATATCTTTAGTTACAAACTAAAAACTCGTTTGGTAAAATAGCATTCAAAACTTTTTCTACAAATATATTTATCATTATTGGACTATACAAAAAGGCGAGATACAACTACGCAGTTTTACCAATAGATCCATCGTATAGGGAGAATAATGTGTAGTTTTATCATCAAAATATTTATGCTAATAGTTTTTAGCACAAACTAACCGCACAAAGGTAAACAATCAACAATCATAGCTAAAGTTTTTTGTAAATTGATATAATTTTTGTCTCAAAAATTTTTTCCCATAATGCTTATTTTTTTCAGTTTCTAATTTTTAGGATGGATTAAATTTCAGAGCTATACACCTCAAAAAACACGTAAAGGTATCGTGTACTTACTTGTACGTAGTTTTCGTGTCAATATATAAATAGCATTCATTTCCTAATTCAATCTATCAATCCATCATCCACCTATAATAATAAATACCCACTCTCCACATCCCAGTTCATACCTAAAATCCAAGAAACAACAGTTTCCAACAATCTCACTAAGCGCAAGTTAACGGTATATTTGATCATGATAATATTGTATCATTGTATTAAGATAATACTACATTTTATTGAATAAAAAGCCATACTCCATGTAGTAAAAAGGGGTATAAAAACATGAATATGTGATGAAATTTCACGTTTTTGAAAAGGAAATTTATTATAAAAAAAGTACTTAAAATTTTCTCGAGAGGGGAGGGGGGATCAGATTTCCTAATCTAGAGGGGGGTCAGGGGTAAAAAATTCGAAAATTTGGGGGAAGGGGGCCCCCTGGATTTTTTTCTAGGAGGGGGGGCCAAAATTTCGAGGCTAGGGGGGGTGGACCCCACCTTACCCCCCCTTGTTCATCTATGCTTACCACTACCGCAATTCGGTCCAAACAAGAATATTTTATTCTACCATCGTTCAGTCTAGTTTCGGTCTAGACCAATCTACTTACCTCTACTCCATCCTCCCCGGTGTAGCCGCAGCGTGTGATTCGACAGTCCGGTATTCCAAAAACGGTGTCTACGGCACTCTGCATGAAGTAAAGTCGATTTAAGTCCACTTCGGACAGGCCGGGTTGAAGAATTTTTACCATTTCAGGACCTAAACTTGTTTCGTTTTTGGTTTGTTTTTTTTTTGAAAGTTTGGACGCAAAAAAATTTGCCTGATCCTGTTTTTTTCGCTTCTTTTAATTGAAACCAAGTTTTTGGCTCGTGCGCATTTTTTTATACAAACTGTAGTAAATTTATAGATATTTTTAACAGCGTTGGAAACTTGAGGAAAGTAGATTGGTCTAGACCGAAACTAAACTGAACAATGTCAATGAATATTCTTGTTTGAACTGCAATTAGGGCATAGGACGGAACATGGGGTCGCTGCTGAATTTTTGGCCCCCCCCTTCCTGGATCCAGGGGCTCCCATTTTCGAATTTTTCCCCTGACCCCCCTCTAGATTAGGAAATCTGATCCCCCCTCCCCTCTCGAGAAAATTTTAAGTACTTTTTTTATACTAAATTTCCTTTCAAAAACGTGAATTTTCATCACATATTCATGTTTTTATACCCTTTTTATACATGAATATGGCTTTTTATTCAATAAAATGTAGTATTATCCTATACAAAGAACAATTATTAAAGTTATTATGGTTTAAAACTGTTTTTGCTTTGGACACTGGACCCCCCTGCCCCCCTCTAGATTTCAAAATTTACACCAGGTCGCCCCCTAAAAAACTAGGGGGGTCCGGCCCTGGGACCCCTAGTTTTGAAATTTCTTTTACCCATTAACCCCCCCCCCCTAGCTTTTTGACCGTGTTCTCTAGGTGGTAGTTGTCTAGGCAGACCCCGATTAACTACGTTGAATAGACTATTGTGGATCAATTGCAGATTTTCGAACTGTCGTTGCACCAAAAAAACTAGTGGAAAAGGTTATGTTCCGAGCTAGACTATCTACGTTACAGTAGATTAGAATAAAAATTGATTGTAGAACAACTGGTGCCAAACTGCAATGGTTGGTTTTATTATAAAAAAGTATTTTTATTTTTCTAAAAACTGAAAAAAATTTATCAGAACTTTAAAAACCACAATATACGTTTATACTTTATCACAGGTTAACAAATTATTCACACAGGCTTTAAATAAGCCTACGACAAACATTTTTTTAAGATTGAATAGAGGTGGTGACTGTGAAGTAAACTAATGTTTACGTAATTTTAAAACATTAAAATAATGAGTGTAAAACTCAATGTCTTCAACAAACCGAGAGTACGACTAGTGATCGTGCGCAAAACACTGCTTAATATTTTGTATGTTAATTAAAAAAGGCCCCTTTTCCTCAAAGTCTGATTTTTTTCGTCAATTTCCGCCCGAAAATTTATGCTGACCCAGCAATTTCAGTTACGTATTTAATTTTCAGGCCGCGGGATATGTTCCAATAGGAAGCTACCTTTGCGCGGGACTGTATGACTTTTAAATCTCCAGTATGTTTGTGATTAATATTACAAAAGCTAGAAGTTAAACGCTCGCACTTTTTTAGTAAAAATTCTTAAGATCATCAAACATAAGCTTAACGCGAAATTTTTTATAATTACATATATATTTACCCAAATTAGGAAGATAAGTATAAACAATGTTTATATAAGATAACCTAACACTATTTAGTTAGTCGAGTAAGCTTCTTATTTTTAAATAAATTATTAAATTTAATTAGATCTAAGCTTTTATTTACCAAAACTGCAGTAACATAGTAATTATCTGAGGGTTTAAAATTAGTATTATTATTAGTTTTGAAAGGCAGAAACTGCTTTGATAGCAAGACAAACCCAATGAGGCAAAGAACTTGAATTAATTTTTTCCAGCACTATACTTAAATTTTTATTTGAGAGCTGCATAGTTTGAGTATAAATTATATATGGATTAATATTATCCAAACTAAACATTTGAAAAAGCTCAGTCACAATATTTTCAGTTTTATTAATTTTTTTGTTAAAATAGTTTCGTTTATGAACACGTAAGGTAGGCAATTTAATAGTAAATGGGTGTTATATTCCTTAGGATCTTTGTCGAGCAAAATAATGAAGCTGCAAGCATTATTAGAGAACGTGGTTAAATTTTAAAAATTCTTGTTCTATTTCTTCTTCTTCTTTTTCTTCTTATTATTATTCTAACGCTTAATTCTTAAAATCTATATTCCTCCTTCGTTACTAAGAAAAAAGAAAGAATTACGCCACTTTTTTGGGAGCAATTTTTTATTCAGGTCCTTTTTGTCGATTTATTGATCAAAATAATAAATTAATAAATAGCAGAATAAAACATCCTGACCGCACAATAACAGCCTTCCGGAACCGTAAAGATTGTACAGAGCAGACAGCGGACAGTCCTTATTAGAAACTGCACAGCAACAGCAAAAGGCTGTGCTCGGTTACTAATTGGTGACGGAAACCGCACCAGTTCCCAGAGCCATCTACTTCAACCGCTCGGGAAACGTCGAAAACAACAAAGTATTTTTTTAATACTTGCATTTATCATGAAAAAATTAATTTAAAGTTTTATTTAAAAAAATTGCAATTATTGGTGGCGCGGGAACGCCATGCGGCGGTTAAGTCCCTTAGCACTGTGCCAACTATATATAATTAAAGAGCGCTGGGAAAATTTTATGATTCATGCTCATCTTCTTCTACTTATTATTACTATTAATATTCTAACGCTCATATCTTAAAATATATATTCCCTCATCGTTCACGCGGCGATTGAGCCTCGCGGCACAGTGCCAACTGTCATCACAAAACGTGGATAAAATGTGTAACTCATGCTCATCTTCTTCTTCTTGTTCTGATTTTTGGTTTTAAAAAATAAATGCAATCATTGGTAATGCGGGAGCGCCACACGGCGATTTAGCTCACGGCACCGCGCCAACTATAATTGAATTGAAGTACTTAAAAAATTTTGTAATTCATCTTCATCTTCTAATTCTTCTTATTATTTTTATTTCAAAAATTATAATGGCAATCTATGGTGGCGCGGGTGTGCCACACTGCAATTTATCACATGGGCATCGTTCCAACTACAATTAGAGAACGTGGGTAAGCTTTGTAATTAATGCTCATCTTCTTCTTCTTATTTTTAAATTAAAAAATAATTTCAATCGGTGGCGGGGAAATTTATCCCCACGGCACCGCACAAACTACAATTAAAGAACGTTGGTAAGTTTAGTCTAGCCTTGAAAAATGTTCTAAGAATAGAGCAGGAAAAAAGGGCGACTTCTCTCAAGGGATATGTTTAGAATGAAAAGAAATGAAGTAGTCTGAGTTGGACATTATGTTAACCATAAAAAAATCGCATTTGGTTTGGGCAGGTGCCTACTGAAAAAAATTTCTACCATATGATAATGATTTGTTTATACGTTAAACTAATTACTCAGCACTATTGTATTTTTTCTTTAGTCTGATGAAATGTCAATTAAAAAATCATACTCACCGCAATCAAGTGCGAAATTGCCACTTTTTCAAATTTATATAGTTGTTTGTTGCACATACAATTATAATCTTCTAATTGCAACAATGCTGTGCATTTACTTCAACGTATAAACAAATCATTATCATATGGTATAAATTTTTTTCAGTGTCCAAACCAAATCGTAGTTTTTTATGGTCCTCATAATGTCCATCTCAGACTAGTCCACTTCTTTTTTGTCTAAACATACGCCCTGCGAGAAATCGCTTTTTTTCCCTGCTCTATTCTTAGAACATTTTTAAAGGCTAGTAAAAATGTGTTTTTTGATTTTTTTTTAAAAACTGGCTCACTATTGATCAATCTCTCTTACCAATAATTTAATGCTGTTACACAAACAAAAATTTTTTAAATGACAAAATCCATAATGTATTCATGCGGTTAAAATCCGTTGTCTACCATAAAAATATTAATGTTAAATTTTTCAAAATTTCAGCTCGCTTAGGTATTTGTTGGACTATAAGCTTTCTAATGATACCTCATTTCGTTTAACTCTTTTATCGTGTTGGAAAAAGTAATGAACACAAACAGAAACAAACAGACACCCTCACGTCCTGCCCCTCCCTCACACACAATACTCACCCTCCCTCACCCTCATTACGTCTATTTTTATTTACAGATATGTGCTCAAAGCAAATAGTCGAAAAGACATGTTTTTTCTTACTTGTTTTCGCTACTAAAAATTCCAACCGCTGCCATTTTTAGACTTTATGATTACAAAATTTATATAATGATGTGGGTGAAAATTAATTATTTCTATTTGTGTGTAAATGATAAATAAATTAGTTGAATGAGCGGATCTATGGCAATTCAAAATTACTGTTCACAAATGTAGGGTAATTTATGTAGGGTTTGGCAATCCTATTGTTTATATAAAAATGATGCGGACTGGCGACAAAACTCGAACTTTGAAATGTTATCTATCCATAACGGAGGTTAGAATATGTGCGGGACATATATAGGAGCATAGCTTAGACTTTTAGCTATCTTCTGAAAAGGTTAAGAAAAAATGTTTTTCGATGACTTCATCACTACAGCCGATGCCTTGAGAAAAAAAAACCTGGTCCCAAAGAAAAACAAAACTTTTTTATTAGTGCGAGATAAAAAACGCCGCTTGGTATACAGTTAAAACATACTTTTCTGAGTTTTTTCTGAAAGTTTGAACAAAATCGGCTCTCTTAAAATTTTTTTATAATGCGTTGAATGCGCCCGGTTTTCACGATTTTTCGCGAATTTTTGCCACGCTAATGCACTGTCCAAATTATTTATTTTGTTTTGCTTCCTGCTCGAAGTGTATACGATATTGATCATATTGTTATATATTAAATTTCCGCCAATTTTTATTCCTTCCTTTTGATCTAAAAATTTTTTTGGGGGGTTGACCCTCCAGGGGCTAGGGGGGCAAACACGAATGCCAAAAAAGTTTAAATTTTTTTCAAAACCATCTAAAATATAAAATTTATCACATATGACGAATTTTGATATATCGTTTGTGCGTTTGTGTAAAAAAAAATAATATTAAGCTTAAAATAAGCTGTCAAAAATGACGAACTTGAAATTTGGACGAATTCCAAGCCTGTATGCTGGCAGCAAAAATATATAATATAAGGAAAAATGTGCAACTCCTATATAAAAAAGTACGGAAAAGTAAGCCATTATAATGAGCCTCTCCATTTAAATGACACTCTCCATAATAATGGCATAGTAGCCATTTTAATGCGGGAAAATATGCCGTTCGCCTAGTCACTTTACACTAAATGCGCGCGCATCCACCAAATGAAATAAAATGTTTTTATTGATGGCGCACTTTTTTGCAGAATAACCTAGGCGAACAGCACATTTTCTCGCATTGAAATGGCTACAATGCCATTATGATGGAGAGTGTCATTTAAATGGAGAGCTCATTATAATGGCCTACTTTTCCGTACTTTTTTATATAGGAGTTGCACATTATTCGTTATATTATATATTTTTGCTGGCAGCATCAAACCTTTTAATTAAAAAGTTTTACAAGATTTATAAACTTTAAAAGATTAGTTTTAAATTTTTTTAATTTATTTTGATTTAAAATATTAAAAAATGGTCCAAATAACCCCCTGAAAACGCAACATAAATTTTATAATTCCGAAATACTTCCTTACGTCATGCAAATTTTTGCCATTACGTCATAATTGATGATTTTTATTGGCTCTTCCGCAATTAAAATGACGCAATTTAGTCCAGATCGCGGATTCAAACGTTTTTACATGAAAAATGGCATTACGTAAAAAAATGACATTGGGATATTGGCAAAAGGTGAGAGACATAGTTATTAGATTTTGTTTTTGTGTTGACAAACGGGGAAAAATGTTTGCAAGTAAGAAAACACTTAAAAAAGAACATTTTTGAGCTGCGATATTTGGCAATTTTGTAGTAGGATTTTAATTTTTAAAATATTTTTTCTAACAAAATAACCAGGAAATTCAGAAAAAATAAACGTTTAAGGCTTTTTTTTGGAAAAGTTTTTAATTTAAAGGTTTGCTGCTGCCAGCATACGGACTTGGAATGCTTCCAGATTTTAAATTCGTCATTTTTGATAGCTTATTGTAAGCTTAATATTAGGTTTTTTTACACAAACGATATATCAAAATTCGTCATATGTGATAAATTTTACATTTTTGATGGTTTTGAAAAAAAATTTTAAAAAAATTCGTGTTTGCCCCCGCCCTAGCCCCCGGGGGGTCAACCCCCAAAAAATTTTTTTGGTCAAAAGTAAGGAATAAAAATCGGCGGACATTTAGTATATAACAATATGATCAATATCGTACACACTTCGAGCAGGAAGCAAAACTAAATAAATAATTTGGACAGTGTATTAGCGTGGCAAAAATTCGCGAAAAATTGCAAACACGCGCGCATTCAAGGCATTATAAAAAAAATTTGAGCTAGGCGATTTCGCTCAAACTTTCAGAAAAAACTCAGAAAAGTATGTTTTAACAGCACACCAAGCGGCGTTTCTTATCACAAAAAAGTTTTGTTTTTTTTGGGACCAGGTTTTTTTCACCACATCGGTTGTATTTATGACGTCATCAAAAAACATTTTTTTCTAACCTTTTCAAAAAATAGCCAAGAGTCTAAGCTATGCTCCCATATATGTCCCGCACATGTTCTAACTTCCGTTATGGATATGTAACATTTCAAAGTTCGAGTTTTGTCGCCAATCCGCATCATTTTTGTATAGACTATAGATTTCTTTTATTTATAAACGATAATTTAATTACAAATACATCCGTCCAAGATCTTGAGATTTTAGTATCAGACAACTTAAAACGAGCTTGAATGCATTACAAATGTGTTTAAAAAATGCCTTTAAAACTATAAATATTATTTTTTGATGTTTACAGATAAAAAACTTTCACACTTTAGTTACTTCCTATAAATCCTACATATGACTTCTGTTAGAATATTGTACTCCTGTATGGTCTCCAGGTCTTCTACAAGATAATTTTGCCATTGAGCGGGTTCAAAAAACTTTTACTTAACATCTTTTTAAAAAATTCTAATTTAGATCAGAAAAAACGATCACAATCTTAAATTATCAGTACCTGAAGCTAAAATAATTCTTTTCTTTTATAATTTTGCGTGTAGAGTAAGTAACTATTGAAATTTCCTTTCCCATGATGTAGACACTGTTAAAAAATTTAAATTTTAACAGTTTTTTCATTTTAACAGACACATTTAATGTAGCTTAATGGCTCTATGTGTTTCTTTCCTTTATTCATTGGTATCTTTTGTAATTTAAACATAACATTAAAATTTGTGATTTAATTGATTTTTGATATATATTTAAAAGTTGTAATTAATTCTTGTTTGTTTTTGTTTGTACATTCAAGGTATCGAATTAATAAGGGAATTATTAATCATGGGTGGCGCGGGAGCGCCACGGGGCGATTTAGCCCCGTGGCGCTGCGCCAACCATAATTAGAGAACGTGGGTAAATTTTGAAATTCAGAACCTTCTTCTTCTTCTTCTTCTTCTTCTTCTTCTTATTATTATTCCAACGCTCCATCCTTAAAAGCGATATTCCTCATTCGTTACTGATTGATCAAAAATGAACATGGACTCATAAGAAAGAAGAAGGAATTACGCAACTTTCTTAGGAAGCACTTTTTTGATTTAGGTCCTTGTTATCGATTTATTGATCAAAATAAAAAATTTGATAAATAGACAAATAAAAACTTCCGCACAATAACAGCCTTTTGGCAACAATAAGGATTCTACAGAGCAGACAACCAACATCCCCTCATAAAAACCGCACAAAAAAAGCAGACGGGTTTTAATTGGTGGCAGAAACGGAACCAAATCCCAGCGCCATCTGCTTTAACCGCGCGGAAATCGGCGAAAACAACAAAGTACTTTTTTTAATTCTTGCATTACTGACAAAATTAATTTAAAGTTTTATTTATTAAAAAATAATAATAAGCGTCGGTGGCGCGGGAGCGCCACGCGCCGGTAGGTAATCATCGGTGATGCGGGGGTGCCACACTGCAATTTAACCCACCGCACCGCACCAACTATACTTAGAGAAGGTGAGTAAATTTTGTAATTCATTTCATCATCTTCTTATTATTATTATTTTTACTGTAGAATTATAATTGCAATCATTGGCGCACGGCATCGCGCCAACTATATTTAGAGAACGTAGGTAAACTTTTTCTGGAGTGCCACTGCACCGCACTAACTATAATTAAACAACGTGGGTAAATTTTGTAATTTAATATCATCTTCTTTTTTTATTATTTTTTATTTAAAAAAGTATATCTTGGCAGCGGAATGATTATAAACATATGTCATTGCACAGCTAAAACTATAGTTTATTAGGCTATTTTTTTAATTTAATTCAAAAAAAGTGGTAGACTAGCCTTGAAAAATGCTCTAAGAATAGAGCAGGAAAAAGGGGCGATTTTTCCCCGGGCGTATGTTTAGACAGAAAAGATGTGGACTAGTCTGAGATGGACATTATGTGGACTATTGAAAATTTGCATTTGGTTTGGGCAGCTGTTCACTAAATAAAAATTTCTACCACACGATAATGATTTGTTTATACATTGATCTAATCACTGTAGCTGTTTCTTACACATACAAATATAACCTTTAAATTGAAAAAGTGGCGATTTCGCGCTTGTCAAAGATTGCTGTGAGTATAATTTTTTCAATTGACATTTCATCAAACTAAAAAAAATGCAACAGTGCTGTGTGATTAGATCAATGTATAAACAAATCATTATCGTGTGGTAGAAATTTTTATTTAGTGAGCAGCTGCCCAAACCAAATTCAAATTTTCAATAGTCCACATAATGTCCATCTCAGACTAGTCCACATCTTTTCTGTCTAAACATACGCCCGCGGAAAAATCGCCCCTTTTTCCTGCTCTATTCTTAGAGCATTTTTCAAGGCTATAATAATAATATTAACTACCGAAACCAATCATAAATTATTCATTGTTTTATAATTTTGTATATAAATTCTTACGCCAAAACCGTAAATATTGCAGCAGCTATTTACTTGGTGTCTTCGAATCTTAGTTTTAGCTTCAGTTTAACTGGTATTTTTTCTGAATTGATTCACAAGAAATCAATGTTTTAGAGTTTAAT
>JASAMX010017822.1:0-10124 GCA_030248175.1 Microlaimidae sp. YZB2_3 | reverse complement strand
ACTATTAAAGGTTGCAAATGGGAAAAATTAAGTTATATGTACCAAGAACAATACCTAAATGTAAATTTGCAACCTTTAGAAATTTTTATTGTTCGTTTAAGCAATAGTTATGGCCAGTTTTTTGTAGGTGGCCAAAATAAATGGTACGCGCCTTAACTTCGGCCACTTTAAAAAAAATTTTAAACCTTCACTGATTTTTAAGTGTAACAGAAATATTCAAATTTTGCACTGGAATAACAAATATAGCTATTGTTTGATTTTTAGGCCAAATTTTGGCTTGATTGAAAAATCCAGAAAAACTTATTCAACAAAATAAAAAAAGGTGGCCGAAATTAAGTCAGTTACCCTACGTACTAAAATGGATTTAAGTGCGGTGCGAGCTAATTTCGAAATTTGACCAATCGCAATTATTTTAAAACGCCTAATACTGTAGAAAATGATGCATTGGTGTTACATAAACACCAATTTGACAGTTTTTGGTGAAATTTTTTGCGAATATACTGTAAGTTCTTTTTTGGATAGTTATAAAAATTAGATACAAAAACATAGAAATTAAGTCAAACAAAAAAACGAAATAGATTAGGGTAGTGCATTTAATTTCGGCACTTTTCTCAATTGGGCATTTTTGATTTTGGACTATATCTTTGGTAATCCTGGACGGAATACGACGTTTGATAGCTCAAATGAGAGCTAATTATATGTAAATGACTGTCGTGAGTTTTTATTTGTTATATTATGATATTTTCATGTGAAATTATGTGATTTATAAACAATAAATTTGTTACTCGTTTTTAGAACATGGGAATTTCATGATTACGCAATAAATTGGTTGAAAAATTAAACTGTCCTGGTAAAATTTAGTCTATTTTCCGAATTTTTAGTCCCCGTGGTTCTACGTTGCGTCTGTGGTGAGCAATCGTTATAAAATAAAATAGTGTAATTTCGGCACTCATATGCTGTAGGTAAAAACGGATTGAATTAAGTGGTCGGGTGTTAAATTGTAGTTGTAAATAGTTAAAAGACTACGTTGAAATGTGTAGGGGTCATAGCACTGCACTTAAACTTGATTAAGAGGATCCTTTTAAAAAGTGCCGAAATTAAATGCACTTTTTTTCCAAAATTTTGCTCATTTTGATACCATTTGGCATTTTAGCTGTAACTTTTTGCCAGTTACACGTTGAACAACAAATAGAAGCTTAAATTAAAGAAAACTGTCTGAAGATAATGATAGGTTTTTTAAATTTTTGAAAATTATGATTTTTTACTGAGAAACAATCGATTGTTTGTAAAGTGCCGAAATTAAATCCTCCATTTTTTTAAAAACTGATTTAATTAAGTAAAAAAATAATTTCGTACAGTGAAACTTTTGTGACGCAACGCAGTATCGTAAAAGCTTCAAAATGAGTTATCAAACATAAAAATCGGTCCATACAGTAAAAAGTTACATCGGAAAAACAAAAAAGTGCCGAAATTAAATGCACTACCCTATTCTAGAACTAATTCTTGTAATAAAATCCAATATACATTAGGCACTAAATTGTAAATAGTAAAAAAAACCAGCCAAATACGCGTAATTTATAAAGATTGTAAACGACGAGATAGAGGGGTCCACCCCCCTAGAGCCAAAATTTCGGACCCCCGCTAGAAAAAATCCAGGGCCCTCCCCTCCCCACCCTCAAAGCTCAAGAGCGGTCCGGCTTGATCCCCCCTAGCGAGGCTGACCCCCCTCCCCCCAACCGACAAATTTAGAAATATAATTTTTTATTTACTGTCAAAAACACGGTTTTTTAGTTAAAAACAGGGTTTAAATACACTTTTTAGGCCTAAATAAGCTGTTTTAGTATATAAAATTCAATATTAGACCTAAAAACACTTAAAAAAACTTTGTTGAAAAATCGGACCCCCCCTATATTTGAAATCTCGCACCCGGGGTCGACCCCCCTAAAAAGCCAGGGGGTCCGGGCCCCCCTGGACCCCCACCCCTAAAAATTGTGGCCTTCCACCCTAGAGGGGACCAGCAGACCCCCCCCCAGCAGACCCGACCAAAAACATATATGATTAGATTTATATCCGTATATTGCTAAGAAGTCTACTAGAAGCTATGAAACAAATTTACATTTACGCTTTGTTTGCACGTTGAAATCAGTCCTTTTTCTGTGGTTATTTGTTTAATAAAATTGATTTTATAGGCGAACACGCATCGACCATCCTGTGAAAGTGGACGCTATAGAAATAAGCCAACAAAAAGAAATTATAAAAATAATTTTAACACATGATTAATAAATACTTTTAATGTCTTTATAAATAATTCTTTAAAATTACTGGTCTAATAATCTTAAATTAATTCATAAAGCTGGTTTCCCTCTAAGCCCACTGTTTACAAGAAAAATTTAAACAAAAGCATGACTAAAATTGCAATTTCTAGCAATAGTAAGCTGAGCTGTATTTTGTTGTTAAAATTTATCTTTTAAAATAATTAAACTGAAAAAAATCTTCTAAAAAGCCAAAACATACCGTAATTAAAATTTATTTTTAGAAGCTTTCAAAAATGTTGGTTATTTTTTCACAAATTTAATATCTGTCTGTTGCCTCCTATATTCTTCTAACTCAAAAATTTTATGTAAACCAGAATTAAAATATTTCTTTGGTCCATAATATTGGTTTATATCAGGTTTTCATATTGTTTTTTTGTGTCCTGAGATTAAGAATTTTAAATTGGAGGGAATTTGTGTGGTTGTTAATGTTTGTTTTAATGTCACAGCATTTATACATAACGTAGGTTTAAATAAAAGATAGGAAGAATTTTTAAATATTCACAAAACTGCTGACCAAGCGCTATGCTATATTTCTAAAAATTTAGAGGACCCCAATATTTAAAAAGGTACAAGGACATTCATATGTTATTTTTTATTAGGAATCATTTTTTAGAATTCAATAAATTTCACATCTTTTCACAGACTGGTTTTTGACTCTGTCATTAAAATTGGTTGATCATGAAATTTACAAAATTTAGGAGTTTTGTCTTTAAGATTCATATTTACATATTATGTGCTTTGATCTGTTCCTGTGATTGTCTCTTCCCCGGTTACGACTGTGAAACCTTGCTATTATGGCGGTGCAACCTTTGTTTCACGATAAAAGTATCTACGTCTACCATTGTAGTACATAAACTTCACCATAATAAACTCTACGCTGGTTGCCATCATATGGCTTTGGTCGATCAATTACACCAAGAGACAAAAATCCTACCAGTTGAACAGTGCTCTCTACTGTCTTAATCTTCACAATTTTTAGCGAAAACTATGCAACCAAACCGCTCACGCAACAAACTCACAGAAACCAGAAAAATACCTATTTTTTTAAGCAATAAAACATACACTTCAATGCAAATTTAAACCAATAAACGACAGTTTTTTCCACCCAAGCTTAACCGAAAAACAAATCAGCAGCAACCTTCACATCTATTTTACAAAAGAATCTATCAACAAATCAACCAAATATTCTATTAGGAACAAAACCACCAGAAATACACCCGTCAGAACAAAAACCTCTTCAATCAGCCAGAACTACTTTTGCCCAACTATGCTCCAGTTATTGTCAGAAACTCAATTCATACCAAAGCAGAATAAACAATAATATCAAAAACATATGTCTAGCCAGACTGTAAAGCTGGACCTCATGACGTCGAGCAAATCTCTAATTGCCCAAAAAAATCCAACTACCCTCACAATATTTCACCTTTCGAAACGACCACAGGATGTTGCTGATTTCCTAAATCTGTGAGCGGCAACCACAACACAACAACATCACCTAGGTCATACATATCATAGGTTGTACCTAATAAACTTATCCATGAATAAAATCTGCATATTCTATTGTACAGTTTAACCATTTTAATTTGCTTGCTCACTGGGTACACTAATTATGTACAAAGTATTACGTATGACCTAAGTACGACCTAGGCCATATGTAAAATATACCGTGGTGAAGTTTACGTATCACAACGGTTAGACATAGATACCACCATTGTGAAATGAAAGTTTCATTGCAGTAATTACAAGGTTTCACTGCAGTACGTAATATGAAGGTTTGGTTTTACGATTGTTACCGGGGAAAAGGCAATCACGGGTTTTTTTTGTCCTTAAGCGTCCATTTTGCTTTCTATTAAGTTCCTATGAGCAAAAGTACCATTATAATACCATCAAAAATCCGTTTTACAGTTTCATGTTTTATTTTTCTTCTTGGTTGAAAAATTGCAAAATAATTTTCCCAAGCCTTTAAGCCCAGATTTGTACACTATTATTCCTTGAATCAAAAAACTTTAGAGGAGGAGTTGTATTTACAGTGGCCAATACTCAATAAAAAAAGTAATTTAAGCAGACTTGTATGCAAAATAGCAGCTTTGTTGTCAGATAGTAATGAAAAATTTTATCAAGCTCATTGCCTATATAAATACATATATTTCGGATACTGGGATTCCAATCGCTGTGTCATTGGGCATCGGCATACCAAAAACTTAACACCCCCAAAACTCTAAGGTTTTACATATTTGTCTATGTTTGTTTTGTTATCAAAAATCTGATGAAATGTTAGGCTTCTATTTTAGCATTGTACCATCTTAAGCACGACAGTATAGTTATACACAAGCATTTAAGTTGAAAAAATTGAATTTCCAGACTTTTTAAAATTGAAAAAAATGTCTTAAAATGATCAAGTTGGTCCAAATATTTTTTTATGTGTAAAAAGCTCCAAAGTCAAATAACAATATTATTTTCTTTTCACATAAAATTAGCCTTTTTACCTAGTTTTTCTATTAAAATAAAGAGATGGTGTAACATTATGGAGTCATTGAAGAACAACTCGCCAACAACTTGCCTTCCTCTTGCCTTTTACCTCTAAAATTCAGGGATAAGAGAAAATACATGTGCATTGCGGACTGTGATATATGGATTGCATTCTTCAAGTTTTTAAATAGTTTATTTTGTAAATTATATGTATATTATATATAATAATAAAATAGGTATCATTTTGTAAGTGAAACTACAGGAACATACATAAAATTATATAATTAAATTACTCATCCTAAAATTACTCATCCTAACAACGTTAACATTGATGTATCAGTCTGTCCATGGAAAGTCACGACAGTTAATTCAATGTACACAAAGGTCTTGTGAATATTTAAAAACGAAGAATGCAATCCATATACACAGTCCCAATCACATTATTTCTCTATACCTAATTTAGAGTAAAAGCAAGAGAAGGCAAGTTGGAGTTCTTCAACTCCATAATTACACCATCTCTTTATTTAATAGAAAAACTATAAAAAGGCTAATTATAAAAGAAAATAATATTTTTTCTTTGAGCTTTTTACACATAAAAAAAATATTTTGACCAACTTATCATTTCAATACTTTTTTCAATTTTAAAAAGTCTGAAATTCAATTTTTTCAACTAAATCTTTATAACTATCTTCTCTAAATGTACCTCTAAAACAAAGCCTAACATTCACAATTTTATAACAAAACAAACATAACAAATATTAAAACCTTAGAGTTTTGGGGGTGTTAAGTTTTTGGTATGCCGATGCCCAATGACACAGCAATTGGAATCCCAGTATCCAAAATATATATTATTTATATAGGCAATGAGCTTGATAAAATTTTTCATTACTATCTGACAACAAAGCTGCTATTTTGCATACAAGTCTGCTTAAATTATTTTTTTTATTGAGTATTGGCCTCTGTAAATACAACTCCTCCTCTAAAGTTTTTTGATTCAAGGAATAATAGTGTACAAATCTAGGCTAAGGCTTGGGAAAATTATTCCCTAGATTTTTAAACCAAGAAGAAAAATAAAACATGAAACTGTAAAATGGATTTTTGATGGTATTATAATGGTACTTTTGCTCATAGGAACTTAATAGAAAGCAAAATAGACGCTTAAGGACAAAAAAAACCCGTCATTCCTTTTCCCCGGTAACAATCGTAAAACCAAACCTTCATATTACGTACTGCAGTGAAACCTTGTAATTACTAAATAAAACTTTCATTTCACAATGGTGGTATCTATGTCTAACCGTTGTGATACGTAAACTTCACCACGGTATATTTTACATATGGCCTAGGTCGTACTTAGGTCATACGTAATACTTTGTACATAATTAGTGTACCCAGTGAGCAAGCAAATTAAAATGGTTAAACTGTACAATAGAATATGCAGATTTTTATTCATGGATAAGTTTATTAGGTACAACCTATGATATGTATGACCTAGGTGATGTTGTTGTGTTGTGGTTGCCGCTCACACATTTAGGAAATCAGCAACATCCTGTGGTCGTTTGAAAGGTGAAATATTGTGAGGGTAGTTGGGTTTTTTTGGGCAGTTAAAAATTTGCTCGACATCATGAGGTCCAGTTTTATACTAGACTAGATATATGTTTTTGATATTATTGTTTATTCTGCTTTGGTATGAATTGTGTTTCTGAAAATAACTGGAGCATAGTTGGGCAAAAGTAGTTCTGGCTGATTGAAGAGGTTTTTGTTCTGACGGGTGTATTTCTCGTGGTTTAGTTCCTAATAGAATATTTGGTTGATTTGTTGATAGATTCTTTTGTAAAATAGATGTGAAGGTTGCTGCTGATTTGTTTTTCGGTTAAGCTTGGGTGGAAAAAACTGTCGTTTATTGGTTTAAATTTGCATTGAAGTGTATGTTTTATTGCTTAAAAAAATAGGTATTTTTCTGGTTTCTGTGAGTTTGTTGCGTGAGTGGTTTGGTTGCATAGTTTTCGCTAAAAATTGTGAAGATTAAGACAGTAGAGAGCACTGTTCAACTGGTAGGATTTTTGTCTCTTGGTGTAATTGATCGACCAAAGCCATATGATGGCAACCAGCGTAGAGTTTATTATGGTGAAGTTTATGTACTACAATGGTAGACGTAGATACTTTTATCGTGAAACAAAGGTTGCACCGCCATAATAGCAAGGTTTCACAGTCGTAACCGGGGAAGAGACAATCACAGGAACAGATCAAAGCACATAATATGTAAATATGAATCTTAAAGACAAAACTCCTAAATTTTGTAAATTTCATGATCAACCAATTTTAATGACAGAGTCAAAAACCAGTCTGTGAAAAGATGTGAAATTTATTGAATTCTAAAAGGTGATTCCTAATAAAAAATAACATATGAATGTCCTTGTACCTTTTTAAATATTGGGGTCCTCTAAATTTTTAGAAATATAGCATAGCGCTTGGTCAGCAGTTTTGTGAATATTTAAAAATTCTTCCTATTTTTTATTTAAACCTACGTTATGTATAAATGCTGTGACATTAAAACAAACATTAACAACCACACAAATTTCCTCCAATTTAAAATTCTTAATCTCAGGACACAAAAAAACAATATGAAAACCTGATATAAACCAATATTATGGACCAAAGAAATATTTTAAGTCTGATTTACATAAAATTTTTGAGTTAGAAGAATATAGGAGGCAACAGACAGATATTAAATTTGTGAAAAAATAACCAACATTTTTGAAAGCTTCTAAAAATAAATTTCAATTACGGTATGTTTTGGCTTTTTAGAAAATTTTTTTCAGTTTAATTATTTTAAAAGATAAATTTTAACAACAAAATACAGCTCAGCTTACTATTGCTAGAAATTGCAATTTTAGTCATGCTTTTGTTTAAATTTTTCTTGTAAACAGTGGGCCTAGAGGGAAACCAGCTTTATGAATTAATTTAAGATTATTAGACCTGTAATTTTAAAGAATTATTTATAAAGACATTAAAAGTATTTATTAATCATGTGTTAAAATTATTTTTAAAATTTCTTTTTGTTGGCTTATTTCTATAGCGTCCCCTTTCACAGGATGGTCGATGAGTGTTCGCCTATAAAATCAATTTTATTAAAGAAATAACCACAGAAAAAGGACTGATTTCAACGTGCAAACAAAGCGTAAATGCAAATTTGTTTCATAGCTTCTAGTAGACTTCTTAGCAACATACGGATATAAATCTAATCATAGATGTTTTTGGTCGGGTCCGGGGGGGGGGGGGGTCCCTCCGCGGGGTGGACGGCCACAATTTTTCGGGGGGGGGGCCCCGGGGGGCCCGGAGCCCCTGGATTTTTAGGGGGGTCGACCCCGGGTGCGAGATTTCAAATATAGGGGGGTCCGATTTTTCAACAAAGTTTTTTAAGTGTTTTTAGGTCTAATATTGAATTTTATATACTAAAACAGCTTATTTAGGCCTAAAAAGTGTATTTAAACCCTGTTCTTAAATAAAAATGCGTGTTTTTGACAGTAATAAAAAAATTATATTTTCTCAAATTTGTCGGTTGGGGGAGGAGGGTCAGCCTGGCTAGGGGGATCAAGCCGCGGGACCGCCTCAGCCTTGAGGGGGGGGGAGGAGGGCCCTGGATTTTTTCTAGCGGGGGTCCGAAATTTTGGCTCTAGGGGGGGTGGACCCCTCTATCTTGTCGTTTACAATCTTTATAAATTACGCGTATTTGGCTCGGTTTTTTTAAGATTTGCAATTTAGTGCCTAATGTATATTGGATTTTTATTACAAGAATTAGTTCTAGAATAGGGTAGTGCATTTAATTTCGGTACTTTTTTTTGTTTTTCCTTGTAACTTTTTACTGTATGGCCCGATTTTTATGTTTGATAGTTCATTTTAAAGCTTTTACGATACTGCGTTGCGTCATAAAAGTTTCAATGTACGAAATTACTTTTTACTTAATTAAATCAGTTTTTAAAAAAATAAAGGATTTACTTTCGGCACTTTCATCAATCGATTGTTTCTCAGTAAAAAATCATAATTTTCAAAAATTTAAAAACCTATCATTATCCTTCAGACAGTTTTTTCTCTAATTTAAGACAGACATTTCTTTAATTTAAGCTTCTATTTGTTGTTCAACGTGTAACTGGCAAAAAGTTACAGCTAAAATGTCAAATGGTATCAAAATGAGCAAAATTTGGGAAAAAGTGCATTTAATTTCGGCACTTTTTAAAAAGATAAGTTCTTAATCAGTTTAAGTGCAGTGCTATGTACCCCTACACATTTCAACGTTGTCTTTTAACTATTTACAACTAAGATTTGACTCCCGACCACTTAATTCAATCCGTTTTTACCTACAGCATATGAGTGCCGAAATTACACACTATTTTATTTTATAACGATTGCTCACCACAGACGCAAACGTGAGAAACCACGGCGACTAAAAAAATTCGGAAAATAGCGACTAATTTTTACCAGGCATTTAATTTTTCAACCAATCTGATTGCGTAATCAATGAAATTCCCATGTTCTAAACACGAGTAACAAATTTATTGTTTATAAATCACATAATTTCACGTAAAAATATCATAATATAACAAATAAAAAACTACACGACAGTCATTTACATATAATTAGCTCTATTTGAGCTATCAAACGTCGTATTCCGTCCAGGATTACCAAAGCATATAGTCCAAAATCAAAAATGCCCAATCGGGAAAAGTGCCGAAATTAAATGCACGACCCTGAACTCATTTTTTTTGTTTGACTTAATTTCTATGTTTTTGTATCTAAAATATATAACTATCCAAAAAAGAACTTACAGTATATTCGCAAAAAATTTTCGACCGCAAACTGTCAAATTGGTGTTTATGTAACACTTAATGCATCATTTTCTACAGTATTAGGCGTTTTAAAGTAATTGCGATTGGTCAAATTTCAGAAATTAGCTCGCACCGCACTTAACTCCATTTTTTAGTACGTAGGGTATCTGACTTAAATTTCGGCCACCCTTTTTTTATTTTGTTGAATAAGTTTTTTCTGGATTTTTTCAATCAAGCCAAAATTTGGCCTAAAAATCAAACAATAGCTATATTTGTTATTCCAGTGCAAAATTTGAATATTTTTGTTACACTTAAAAATCAATGAAGGTTTAAACTTTTTTTTTAAAGTGGCCGAAGTTAAGGCGCGTACCATTTATTTCGGCCACCTACAAAAAACTGGCCATAACTATTGCTTAAACGTACAATAAAAATTTTAAAGGTTGCAAATTTACCCTTAGGTATTGTTCTTGGTACATATAAACTAAATTTTTCCCATTTGCGACCTTTAATAGTTATT
>JASAMX010017821.1:0-10552 GCA_030248175.1 Microlaimidae sp. YZB2_3 | reverse complement strand
CAAGGCTAGTCTACCGCTTTTTTTGAATTAAAATAAAAAAAAAATAGCCTAATAAACTATAGTTTTAGCTGCGCAATGACGTATATTTATAATCATTCCGTTGCCGAGATATACTTTTTTAACAGTTTTAATATTATCAATACAACACATATTATCTATCAATAAAAAGTAGTTCCTAAGGATTATTGCGCAATTTTCTACGATTTCCAAAGAACCCATGTTTTTTGATCAATCAGTAACGCGGGAGGAATACTGGGTTTAAGATATAAGCGTTTAAAAAAATAAAATATTAATAATAAGGAGAAGAAGAACATAATACTAATTTTACCCATGTTCTTTAATTATAGTTTGCGCGGTGCCAT
The DNA here is from genome assembly GCA_030248175.1 of Microlaimidae sp. YZB2_3. Classification (NCBI taxonomy): domain Eukaryota; kingdom Metazoa; phylum Nematoda; class Chromadorea; order Desmodorida; family Microlaimidae; species Microlaimidae sp. YZB2_3. The sequence goes on along the minus strand of JASAMX010017821.1, from coordinate 10,190 downwards.
GGGGCTTAGTCTCCATGTGGCGCTCTCGCGCCACCGATAATTTATTTATAATAAAAATAAAATATAATAATAAGAAAAAGATGAATTTAAATTACAAAATTTACCTACGTTGTTTAATTATAGTTAGTGCGGTGCAGTGGCGCTCCAGATAAAGTTTGCCTACGCTCTCTAAATATAGTTGGCGCAATGTCGTGCACCAATAATTGCAATTAAAGTTTTCAAAACAAAATAATAAGAAGAAGAAGAGGATGAACATAAATTACAAATTTTATTCAGATTCCCTGATTATAGTTGTCGCGGTGCCGTGGGGCTAAATCGCAGTGGGCGCTTCTGCTCCACCGATGATTGAAATTATTTTTGTGAAAGAAAAAAATGAGAAGAAGAAGATGCTTAACATAAATTGCAAATTTTATCCAGGTTCTTTGATTATAGTTGGTGCGGTACCGCAGAGTTAAATCGCCGCCTGACGATGAAGGAATATTGATTTTAAGATAATAAGCGTTAGAATTATAATAATAAATAGAAAAAGATGAACATAAATTACAAAAAAACTTCCCAACATTCTTTAATTATAGTGTGCATGGTGCTGTGGGGCTAAACCGCCGCGTGGCGTTTCCGCGCCACCGAAGCTTATTATTTTTTTAATAAAACTAAAGCTAAAGTCTTCCAGGCTGAAATTAAGGGCGTAACCGCTCTCCGCCAGGAAGAAATAAACAATAAACCTGTGAGCGAGAAAATTTAAAAAAAAAGTTTTCAGCGGTTATGTAACCAATTTTTATTTAGTTGCGTCATGTGTTTTTCTGCACGTGATATTTTCTCAAACAACTAGTGGTTACTTTACCACTCACATATTTTCACCCTGATAGAATTTATTTTTAATTAATTTTGTTGTCAGAAATGCAAGAATTAAAAAAGTACTTTGTTGTTTTCGCCGTTTTTCGCGCGGTTGAAGTAGATGGCGCTGGGAACTGGTTCGGTTTCTGCCACCAATTAAAACCCGTCTTCTGCTTTTTTTGAGCGATTTCTATTTTTTGTCTGCTCTGTACAATCCTTATTGTTATCAAAAAGCTGTTATTGTGCGGTTGAGAGTTTTTATTTGTCTATTTTTTCAATTTTTATTTGGATCAATAAATCGATAACAAGGGCCTAAATGAAAAAAGTGCTTCCCAAGAAAGTTGAGTAAATTCTTTCTTGTTCCCAATGAGCCCATGTTAATTTTTGATCAATCAGTAACGAATGAGGAATATCGCTTTTAAAGATTGAGCGTTGGAATAATAATAATTAGAAGAAGAAGAAGTAGAAGAAGGTTCTGAATTTCAAAATGTTTCCACGTTCTCTAATAATGGTTGGCGCGGCGCCGCGGGGCTAAATCGCCCCGTGGCGCTCCCGCACCACCCACGATTGGCGCATGCATTTTAAAACTGTATTCACGAAAATAGAAAGGTCTAAAAATATGGGCGCCAAGAATAACATCTGCTCCTTCAACTTCGAGATTCAATGAACGATGCACCATTAAAATATTGTTATCTTAACTGAAATATGCAGCGTCTTAAACTGACGTGAAAATTAAAAAAAATATTGTAAATGGGACGAAATTGTGTTTTTATATAAAATAATTTCTTAAACACCAACAAAGGCTTATCAACAGTCTTTCGATGTAAGTACTCCTGGATTGCAAAGCTTTAGTAATTATGCGGCAGTTTATGTGTACCCAATGGTGATGGTGGGGCAGACAGCATCCATCTGGATATTGATCGTTATTACCTTCGAAAGATATATTGCAGTATGTCATCCGTTCAAAGCTATAATGTGGTGCTCAGTAAAGGGCTCAGTGTATTCACTTGTCGTCATATGGCACTATCACATAAATCCAGTTATATGGTTAAAATGGCGTTACCGCGTTATTTCAACTGTCAGTCTGTATTCTAATGTAGCAACTTTGGTTTGTCTTAAAATGAAGCTAAAGCATCGTTTTAACCGTGGGTCTGTATTTGGTTTAAGGTAGAACACCACAGTTACGACGATTTTTACTAAATTTGGAGTAAAATGTAATTCAAAATTTTAAGAAATGAAAAAAATCGATGTTTAAAACTTTATCTGGAGCGCCACTGCACCGTACTAACTATAATTAAACAACATTTGTAAACTTTGTAATTTAAATTCATCTTTTTCTTATTATTATATTTTTTTATTTTCATTATAAATAAATTATCGGTGGCGCGAGAGCGCCACATGGAGACTAAGCCCCATGGCCCCGCGCAAACTATAATTAAAGAACATGGGTAAAATTAGTATTATGTTCTTCTTCTCCTTATTATTAATATTTTATTTTTTTAAACGCTTATATCTTAAACCCAGTATCCTTACACGTTACTGATTAATCAAAAAACATGGTTCTTTGAAATCATCGTAAAAATTGCACAATAATCCTAGGAACTACTTTTTATTGATAGATAATATGTGTTGTATTGATAATATTAAAACTGTTAAAAAAGTATATCTCGGCAACGGAATGATTATAAATATACGTCATTGCGCAGCTAAAACTATAGTTTATTAGGCTATTTTTTTTTTATTTTAATTCAAAAAAAGCGGTAGACTAGCCTTGGAAAATGCTCTAATAATAGAGCAGGAAAAAGGGGCGATTTTTCCTCGGGCGTATGTTCAGACAGAAAAGATGTGGACTAGTCTGAGATGGACATTATGTGGACTATAGGAAATTCGCATTTGGTTTGGGCAGCTGCTCACTGAATAAAAATTTTTACCATATGATAATGATTTCTTTATACATTGATTTAATCACACAGCACTGTTGCTTTTTTTAGTCTGATGAAATGTCAATTAAAAAAATCATACAGCAAGCGCGAAATCGCCACTTTTTCAGATTTATAGTTGTTTGTTACACATACAAATATAGTCTTCTAATTGAAAAAGTAGCGATTTCGCGCTTGTCAAAGATTGCTGTGAGTATGATTTTTTCCATTGACATTTCATCAGACTAAAAAAAGCAACAGTGCTGTGTGATTAGATCAATGTATAAGCAAATCATTATCATATGGTAGAAATTTTTATTCAGTGAGCAGCTGCCCAAACCTAATGCAAATTTCCTATAGTCCACATAATATCCATCTCAGACTAAACTCAAATGCCACCAGGAAGCGACATTACTTCTACACTGAATGTTGTTGAATTAATGCCAGCAGTTCATTTTAAATCCATTTCCAAATACTTGAAATGGTTAAAATAAAAAAATAAAAATAAAAATATACCAATTTATATCTGAAAACGTAATTTACTGTACAGAAATACATTAAAAAAGGTTGAAAAAATTACTTTCTGTCATAATATATGTTTTTTACCTATGTTTTTATATTAATATTTTAATATAGAATAATTATTGGATGTATAAGACTTTGGCACATCTTTTGTAAATTACAAAATGAACTGGCTCAGTTCGCTACGTTTAAATCAAAATGAAATTCGAAACATTTAATGTCAATCTACCTGTATTTTTATGAACTGCAGGCCGCATAATAAAATTAATTCAAAATACAATGGGCATTTCCATTTTTTTATTATTTTATAACTATTCCGTGCGGCGGCTGCCGCGACCGCTCTGTCGCTTCTACAGTGCCGTTGAGTTTAGTCCACATCTTTTCTGTCTGAACATACAGCCGGGAAAATCGCCCCTTTTTCCTGCTCTACTATTAGAGCATTTTTCAAGACTAGTTTAAACATTATAAAAACATAAAAAAACAATTAAAAATATTTCAAAATTATTTTACACAATTGCCAAAAAATTAACGAGAAACAAAGAAATAAAATTCAACTCCGAAAAAAAATACGATCAGAGTGCTAGAAACAACAATTATAATAAAATATAACAAGGAAATAAATCATTAAAACAATTAAACAAAAACCCACCACATTTCCACATAGCTCAAATAATGCCATTCTACTAGACTAATAGGTTGTTTACGTTATAAAAAAACCTATAAAAAAGTCGCTCTCGGTTTTTAGGGGCCTCGGTTTTTTGAGCCCGTTCGCGTTTTTGTTTACCTACTGATAATAAACAATAAATACTGAAATAAAATTTTAAATTCGACTTTTTTTTGTATTTCTTTAGTAGCTTCCGTAATTTTCTTGTAGCTTTATAACGATAACTACATAATAAACAGTTTAATGTGCCTATCTAATGAAATATTAAATATTTGCGCTGTGAAAATTTTCTAATAATATCTTTTCTTTGTGTTTCTTTGTTTCAAAATTTTAAACTAGCCTTGAAAAATGCTCTAAAAATACATCGAGCAATAAAAAGGGGCGATTTTTCCCCGGGCGTATGTTTAGACAGAAAAGATGTGGATTAGGCTGAGATAGACATTATGTGGACTATAGGAAATTTGCATTTGGTTTGGGCAGCTGCTCACTGAATAAAAATTTCTACCATATGATAATGATTTGTTTATACATTGATCTAATCACACTGCACTATTGCATTTTTTTTTTAGTTTGATGAAATGTCAATTTAAAAAATCATACTCACAGCAATCTTTGACAAGCCCGAAATCGCCACTTTTTCAATTAGAAGGTTATATTTGTAGGTGTAAAAAACGACTATAAATTTAAAAAAGTGGCGATTCCGCGCTTGTCAAAAATTGCTGTGAGTATGATTTTTTAAACTGAGATTTCATCAGACTAAAAAAAATGAAGCAGTGATGTGTTATTAGTTCAACGTGTAATTAGTTTAATAATTTATAAACAAAACATGATTATATGGTAGAAATTTTTTTTTAGTGGAAAGCTGCCCAAACCATATGCAAATTTCCCATGGTCCACATAATGTCCATATAAGACTAATTCACGTCTTTTCTCTCTAAACATACGCCCGGGGAAAAATCGCCCTTCCTTTCCTGTTCTATTCTTAGAGCATTTTTCAAGGCTAGTCTACCACTTTTTTGAATTAAATTGAAAAATAGCCTAATATACTATAGTTTTAGCTGCGCAATGACATATGTTTATAATCATTCCGTTGCCGAGATATACTTTTTTAAATAAAAAATAATAAGAAGAAGAAGATGAATTTTATTTACAAAATTTACCCACGTTGTTTAATTAAAGTTAATGCGGTGCAGTTGCGCTTCAGACAAAGTTTACCTACGTTCTCTAAATATAGTTGGCGCAATGCCGTGCGCCAATGATTGCAATTATAATTTTTAAAGTAAAAATAATAATAAGAAGAAGAAGATGATGAACATGAATTACAAAATTTACTCACGTTCTCTAAGTATAGTTGGCGCGGTGCCGTGGGTTAAATTGCAGTGTGGCACCCCGCACCATCGATGATTACCGGCGCGTGGCGCTCTCGCGCCACCGACGCTTATTATTATTTTTTAATAAATAAAACTTTGAATTAATTTTGTCATCAGTAATGCAAGAATTAAAAAAAGTACTCTGTTGTTTTCGCCGTTTTCCGCGCGGTTGAAGCAGATGGCGCTGGGAACTGGTTCCGTTTCTGCCACCAATTAAAACCGGTCTGATTTTTTTGTGCGGTTTCTATGATAGACTGTTGTCTGCTTTGTACAATCCTTATTGTTGCCAAAAGGCTGTTATTGTGAGGTTTGGAGTTTTTAAATTTATTATTTTGATCAATAAATCGATAACAAGTAGGCCTACCTAAATGAAAAAAAGTGCTCCTAAGAAAGTTGCGTAATTCCTTCTTCTTTCTAATGAACCCATGTTTATTTTTGATCAATCAGTAACGAATCAAGAATATCGCTTTTTAGGATGGAGCGTTGGAATAATAATAATAATAATAATAAGAAGAAGAAGGTTCTTAATTTTAAAATTTACCCACGTTCTTTAATAATGGTTGGCGCGGCGCCACGGGGCTTAATCGCCCCGTGGCGCTCCCGCGCCACCCATGATTCGACTTTTAATTTTTTTCTGTTTTTCTTCAGCAGCTTTCGTAATTTTCTTGTAGCTTTATGACAATAACCACATAATAAACATTTTTATGTGCCTATCCAATGAAATATTAAATATTTGCGCTGTGGAAATTTTCTAATAATATTCTTTCTTTGTGTTTCATAAGAGCATTTCTAAATTTCTCTTTTACATTTAGTCGCGCAGGAACAATTAAACTATTTTTTATCACCAGTTGCCGAAAATGTTTTCTCTGAAAACGTTTCTTTTGTTCTCCCATTGGTTCAAATGATTTGATATTTTCATCAATTGGCTTGATTCCCATTCTGAAACAAGCATAGGCAAATTGGTTTATATTGTAACTTAAATAAACTTAAGTAAACATAAGTAAACATAGAGTATGCGAAATGCTATAAACTATGTATAATATCTGAAATATTTTATTTCACTTTACTCACATATGGCTTATTTTTGGCGCATAATTAAGCACCTCATACGAATCATTTCTCTAATGTTCTTTAAAATTTGACCAAATGTATTTTTAAAAAAAAGTGTGTAGGCATTAGCTTCCACTATTGTACCATGTATCTAACGGTAATATTGTAACTTGGATTTATGTTGATCTCAAAACTTCTGTTTGTTCCTTTACGAATATACTGCTACATCTTACTATTTTATATTTTTTCTGACTAAATTTACGCCTGGATTAAACTTTTTAATTCCCTTTTTTCTGCTCTATTTTTAGAGCATTGTCAAGGCAGATCTTTCCTTTTTTTGGAAGTTCATATAAAAAAAACTTAATAGGGAAAAACTGATAAAAATTGTATACTCTTTTAACAGTTTATTATTAATAGAACACGTATCGTTATAGATGGGTCGGTGCCGTGGGCTAAATTGCAGTGTGGCGCCCCCGCGCTACCCATGAATATAATTATATTTTTTAATTCAAAAATAATAAGGAGAAGAATATAAAGATGAATTACCAAATAATTTACAAAGTGCTTCGATTATTGTTGGCACCGTGCCGTGGGACTAAATTGTCGTGTGGTGCTCCCGCATTACCATACCAATGATAGCAATTATAATTTTTGAAATAAAAATAATAATAAAAAAAAGAAGATGATGAACATTAATTAAAAAATTTTTCACGTGGTCTAATTATATTTGGCACGGTACCACGGGGCTAAATTGGCCCGTGGCGTTCACGCGCCATACCGATGATTGCAATTTTTTTTAATTTTGAAATAAATCTTTAAATTATATTTTTTCATAAATAATATAAGAATTAAAAAAAGTAATTTGTTGTTTTTAGCGTTTGTCGCGCGATTGAAGTAGATGGCACTGGGAATTGATGCGGTTTACGCCACCAATTAACAACGGAGCACAGTTTTCTGCTGTTATTGTTCAGTTTCTATGAGGGACTATCTGATGTCTGCTTCGTACAATCCTTATTTTTGCCAAAGGCTGTTATTGTGAGGTCAGAAGTTTTTATTTTATTGTTTTTCAATTTATTATTTTGATCAATAAATTGATAACAAGGACTTAAACAAAAAAGTGGCTTCTAAGAAAGATGTGTAATTTTTTCGCTCCGCGGGGGGGCGGGGGCGTGTAATTTTGGGTTGTGGGGGGGGGGGTATGTTGAAGAAGATGAAAATGAATTTCAAAATTTAACCATGTTCTCTAATAATGGTTGGCGCAGCACCGCGGGGCTTAATCGCCCCGTGGCACTCCCGCTGCACCCATGATATACCTTTTTAAAATTTTTTTTATTGTTGTTTTTAGAGCTCGTATTTGATGTTTATATTTTTATATTAGGGATGTTTATGAACCTATAGGCAAATAAAATCTAGCTGACCGCGCGATATTTGTAGTATTGAATCGACTATTTAACAACAAAAACATTCAAAATTTTTCACTAAAGCGGATTAATAACAAAGATTAAAAACTGTGCAAATTTTTTAAGGGCTAAAGTTGGTTAATTTGTGTATATTTTGTGAAAAGGTGGAATTAAAAAAAAATGTACGTTCTTATTTGTTAATTAAAAAAAACGTCATTACCGCACAATTTTAATTGGTTCCTTTATGTTTGCATTCTAATTTTCAGCGTCATTCATATATAATTCAACCATAAGGCCAAATATATAAAGCGTTGCACGTTTTAAAATTTAAGTTCACTGAATAAATATATTCACATCCGTTTGTTCTTGTCTCTGGAAAGCTAAAATCAAAATTTTTTTCTTGTTTTTCTTCTCCATTTGAACATCAAGAATGGAATTGGTATGCTTAAGCATCTTTTTGTCTTTATCACTCCTTGCCGCATTAAGTTTTTAAAAATATTGCATTCGATTATGTAGTCTGTAGAAACGCGCACTATTGCCTCTATTGCAAGACGTCACTTTATCCGCCATTCAACAAACAGTTTCGTTGGTACATTAAATTTGTGATAAATCAGCTTACCTGATTAAAGCATTTCTTAACAGCTCTCGATTCTTCTTTCTCATGCTTAAAAGTTCTTGGACGTTAACATAATTTCTTTTTTGTGATTGTAATGCTGTAACTAAAATAATTTGCTTTTAGTACAGGAGTTATAATATTATTTGTTTTTTAAAATAACGAGAACAATGGTTTGTGTCTTAAAAAATTTAAAACCAAAACCAATGCTTATGTACTTGGAAAAAAAAACGCAAAATCGAGAATTCAGCGCAGTCCTAGAATTTAGTCTCAATATTCACTCAGAATTACATAGTCATTCAGAATTTAGTTTCAATAATCCAAAGTGCATTTACAAATTTTAGTACTATTTGTGGTAAAAATCGCTTCAAAGTTCTAAGTTTTATTGTAACAGCTTTAATCACATTGCAGTGACAAGTGACTAGTAGTGACAAAGCGTTCACACCTGAATGAAAAGTCACAGGGAAATAGTGTGAACGCGCACGGAACGCTTTTATACCTTGTCTGTCACTACGGTGTGAACCAACGCTAACCCCCCCCCCGAAAAATGGTCCCACACTGTTTGAAGGTTTCGACGCATTTTGATTAGAAGCAAATAATGTTAATCAACAGTCATCGCAACACGTCAGTATTTTAAGGACTTCAAAATGTCAAAGTCAAAGTGTTTATTCTGGATAAACCAACATTTATAAATGCAATATCAATTTGCGAACCGACATGGTTGCCAACACAGATACAAAAACATGGTTTAACTAGAAATGGTTCAAAGGCTAACAGTCCTAATATGAACCATTATTTTAGCGAGTTTTTGAAAGTTGACAAAGAATTTGTATACTTGCTCTTCAGTTAATTCATTCCATTTTAAAATGACTCTGTTACAAAAGAAAAATTTTCTTGCGTTAATTCTACTTTTTTGGACTTCTATTTTGGACGTCATATAGTATTCGTGATCACGTCATATATGTTTCGCTTTGTGGGAATGGCTGTGGGAGGAGCTAAAAGTTGGAGATCTCTACGTTCATTGATATCAATGTTTTTCCCAAGCGCTAATTGGCTAAAAGTGATTCTACAACGTCATGTCATAACTCCGTGAAGACTGAACAACTTCCGTTTATATGGGAGGGTTTGTGACCATCGTGAAAGCAATTTACAGACCGTATGTGAGATTTAAAAATTGCGTCGCACCAATGAGGAGCTCAATGCAAGAAGCTCTTGATCGTTTAAAAAATTTTTGTACAACATAAAACAAATGAAGATAAAAAAGTAAAGATTACGAAAGTAAAGGAAACAAAATATCAACAGTTGACCGTTATGGATTAATAATAAACAAAAATTTCGTTCGAAACGGAGCAAAAACAGTGCCAATAAATTCCAATGGTGCAAAAACATTTTTAAAAATTGAACACTTACATGTATGTAAATCCCACGGGTCGGACTACTCCTTAAATACAAAACCTCTATTTTAAATTTGAGATTTAAGGGTATCGATCCGGGACGCTAAACGCCGTTCCATACCCGCATCCGAGGCAACCTTCTCTCCCTTCTCCGAGGTATTCTCTGATTGGTCAGCTGAGGAAAAAAAAGCTAAGTTTAGTTTTGCGTTCGCTGGTTTTTGATTTTACCATTTGATTCAGTATCGTATCGGACTATTCACTGTTGTTATTAAAACTATAATCTTATATTTTTATATGTTTATTGTGTTTATTTGTTATCAGCAAATATCAAACCTAGCTGAAATGGTTGATTTGTAGAATTAAATCGACTATTTAACAACAAAATCAGTTAAATTTTTCAGTAAAAATGGTTAAATAATAAAGA
>JASAMX010017819.1:0-38993 GCA_030248175.1 Microlaimidae sp. YZB2_3 | reverse complement strand
AAAATACCGAAATCGAGCTAAAAGAAACTAAGAAAAAACGTAAGTACATTTTTAAGCCATTAACTTTTTTTATGTTTAAAACAGTTATACAAGTCAGCATACATGGGCAAGTTGGTCCGGAGTTGGGGGGTTAAAGCCCAAATTGGGGAGTTAAAATCCGAGAAACGCAAAATACCCATTATCGTTTTTTCTGGAGTGCATTTTACCCATATCGTTTTTCTATTTTGAAGGAAAAATAGGTAAAGAACAAAGAACGCTAATTTTAGGTCAAAAGCCCTTTTTATAGCATTTTTGAGCTTTTTATTGCTTAAAACATTCATTTTGACCTCAAAACTTAAGTTTGGAGGCAGTTAGAAGTCATTTTAAAGACATTTTTTTTCTTCATATTTTTTTTCTTTATTTTTCCAAAATTGGGGGGTTAACTATTTCTGCCCCCCCTTTACTTCTAGTGGGGGATTAGTCTCTGTGCCCATGTATGCAAGTCAGTGATATACTACACGACATGTGAATGAGAATAGTTTTATGTGAAATGGTTCAATAACCTGGAAAATAGCAATTGCGAAACGGTGTTTTGAAGCCAAGGATAAGGGTTTTTGAACGTTTATCATTCAAATCAATCGTTTGCAAAAAATAATTGTACCTCACCTCCCTCCCCTTCTTAGCCTCAACATTTTGTCCCCTCCCCTTCTCACCAGAAAAAAATCAAGACTCCCTCTACGGCGTCATGTTTTTCAAACTGAATTGGATTCCTCCTCCCTGTATAATTTTAAATCTTACCCTCCCAACCCATTTCCTCCGCGGAAAAGTGTTTGGTACAATTATGATCTTTAATTTTCTTTTAAAAACGTGAATTCGGTAACCAATATTTATATTTTTATAAAATATTGGTATATTGGTATCACAAATCACCATTGAAGTTTATATATTAAAACAGCCTATTTAGGCCTAAAAACTGTATTTAAATACTTTTTTAACTAAAAAACCATGTTTTTTGATAGTAAATAAAAAATTAGACTTCCAAATTGGTCTGGAAGGAGGGGCTCAGCGTCTCTAATCCCCAAGGGAGGTCAGACCGGACCTGTCTCGAGCTTTGGGGGAAGGGAGGGGGGCCGGCCAGAGGCGGGGGAGCCTCTCGGATTTCTGGGGGGGGGTACCAAATTTTAGGGGGGGTGTCTGGCAAGACCCAAATTTTGAGGGGGGGTGTACCCAATATTTCCGCGCTGCCTTAAAATATGCTTAAAACGCGTAAAAAACATAAAATAAGCTTATAAAAACTGCTTTAAAAACTGTGTAAAATTAAAATAAAGCCTTATTTCTACCTATAAATTTGTCCATTTTTTTAATTCTTTTAATTATAATGTGTTCATATATTCTTAGAATTAGATTAGAAATCATAGTTTTTTTAATAATTACGTAATAATAGAATAGTAATTATAGGGTAGTGCATTTAATTTCGGCACTTTTTTGTTTTTCCAATGTAACTTTTCACTGTATGGCCCGATTTTCATGTTTGATAGCTCATTTTAAAGCTTTTACGATACTGCGTTGCGTCATAAAAGTTTCAATGTACAAAAGTTGCTTTTTACTTAATTAAATCAGTTTTTAAAAAAAATGGAAAATTGCCGAAATTAAATATATGCATTTAATTTCGGCACTTTACAAACAATCGATTGTTTCTCAGTCAAAAAATCATCATTTTCAAAAATTTAAAAACCTATCATTATCTCCAGACAGTTTTCTTTAATTTAAGCTTCTATTTGTTGTTCAACGTGTAACTGGCAAAAAGTTACAGCTAAAATGCCAACTGGTATCAAAATGAGCAAAATTTGGGAAAAAAGTGCATTTAATTTCGGCACTTTTTAAAAGGACCCCCTTAATCGAGTTTAAGTGAAGTGCTATGACCCCTACACACGGGGGGGGGGGGGTTTTTTGTGTCTTTCAACGTTGTCTTTTAACTATTTACAACTACAATTTAAACCCGACCACTTAATTCAACCCGTTTTTACCTACAGCAATATGTGTGCCGAAATTACACTATTTTATTTTATAACGATTGCTCACCACAGACGCAACGTAGAACCACGGGGACTAAAAATTCGGAAAATACACTAAATTTTACCAGGACAGTTTAATTTTTAAATCAATTTATTGCGTAATCATGAAATGCCCATGTTCTAAAAACGAGTAACAATTTTATTTTTTGTAAATTACACAATTTCACATGAAAATATCATAACATAACAAATAAAAAGCTGACGACAGTCATCTACATATAATTAGCTCTCATTTGAGCTATCAAACGTCGTATTCCGTCCAGGATTACCAAAGATATAGTCCAAAATCAAAAATGCCCAATTGGGAAAAGTGCCGAAATTAAATGCACTACCCTATTGTCTTGATTATAAAGTCAAGTATCACAAACTTTTAATCAAATAATCTTATATTTAATTAAAAAGTTAAATAACATACACTGCATGGGCTAGCCAGGGGGCTAGACCTCCTGGGTTGGCAAAGGGAAAAAATGTTAACCCCCCTTGTCGGTTGCCAAGGATAAAACTTTGGGGGGGTCTAAAACAGTGGCGTTGCCGTGCCCAGACTGTCATGGGGGGGGAGGGGCGGTCTGGGGGGATAAATACTAATCCTAAACATAGATGTTTTTTGGGGGGACAGAGGGGGTCCCCCCCCCTAGAGGAAAAATCCAGGGCCCCCCCCTCCCCTCCAAAGCTCAAGAGCGGTCCGGCCTACCCCCCCTAGTGAGGCTGACCCCCCCCCCCCCCCCCCCCGACCGATTTGGAAGTATTTTTTTATTTACTGTCAAAAACACGGTTTTTTAGTTAAAAACAGTGTTTAAATACACTTTTTAGGCCTAAATGGCGGTTTTAGCACATAAAATTCAATATTAGACCTAAAAACACTTAAATTATTGTGTTAAAAAAATTTTGTTAAAAAATTGGACCCCCTGACCCCCCTCTAAATTTGAAATGTTGCACCCGAGGTCAACCCTTCCCTAAAAAGCCAGAGGGGTCCGGACCCCCCTGGACCCCCCCCCCTCTGAAAAAATTTTGGCCTCCCACCCGGGGGTCGGACCCCCCCCCCTAGCGGACCCGACCAAAAACATCTATGATCCTAAGGGGTGCGCGCAGGAGCGGCAGCCCCCCTAGTAATGGAGGGTCTGGTGGGCGAGAGCTTCCCAACGGGGTCAAGGGGCAGAGCCCCTTGTCAGGGGGGTCCGGGGGGCAGAATGCCCCCGAGGGAGAAAATTTTTAATTTAAGGCGCTAAAATACACTAGAAATTTTAATTCCAGATGATAATAAATACAAAATTTAAGGTTTTTTATCCCTTTACATTTAAAACAGGTGTTTAAAACGTTAGGTAATAAAAGGTTAATAATGTTTAATTAATGTTTTTTGAATAATAAAAGAAAAAATGAAGTATATGACATAAACAAGGTAATAAACACTCCGCGCGAAGCGCGGAAAATTTTTCTAGATCTTTTATAACGCTTAAAAATTTTTCTCTGGGAGGCGAATTTGGGGGGGTGTCCCCGGGTACCCCAAATTTAAGGGGGGTGTTAGCAAAATCTGAAATTTTGGGGGGTATAACCCCCCCTGCTCACCTATGGGGCCGGGGCCAGAGACCATACTTGCCTCCCCTGAAGACGTCTGTATTTCAAAATTTTGCACCTTGGATCGACTCCCGCACTCTAAAAGCACAGGAAGTCGGACCCTCTCCTTCTCCCTGGGACTCTCTGCTTAAATTCAAGATGCAATTTATCTCGGGTAACCAACCCACTTCCTTCCCTCAGCTGCCGGTACCGTGCTCTACTATGTTTTAATTGTATCCTAAGCTTTTTTAAAATTATAGTAAAAGCAGAAAAAGAAATGCCATTTCAAAAATTCGTTGTTGATTTGGCCAAGCAAAAGTGTAAATCCTTGGAATTTTGGCGGGAAATAAAACGAGAGAGAAACCTGCTGAAGCAACTGAAAACTAATGAGGATGACGCTTTAGAGACCGAAATGGAGCAGTTGGTAAAGATTTTCATAGGATAGGCTTAGCTTTATTATTATACTCACAGAATATCCACAGGTCGGTTTAAGGGTATCCCCAAATAATATATAGATGGTTTAAATTTTAATTTTGGAGACGAGGAAATCTGTATCAGCTCTTGACAATTTGGCTTTTGTAATCCTAATTATTATTAATTTTAGTAATAAAACTTAAATCAATAACGCATCAACAATATTGAAACATAAATAAAAATACTAAGTTAAAAATAATTATGTTTGTTTGTTTGTCATTGTCGGAGAATTTAGTTATGGCCTCGAGGAACCTGACCGCATCCACTGGTCTTTCCCATAGATCTTCTAATTTGAGAGTTGTTGGCGTTTGAGGGCATGCAAAAAAGTGTTTGACGTGGGGTTTGCCACTGCAGTGAGGGCATTCGTTTTTGATGGAGTTGTTGATTCTGGATTTGAAAGAGTTAAGGCGGTGGCATGTGTCGGATGTCCGGTGTCTGGATCTAAGTTGTGCCAGGAGGGTTCTTGACTACCTGTGGAGTTGTTCGCTTATGTTGATTGATGGCGGTTTTCTTTTTAATAGTGCGTTAGGTTGGATTTGTAAAATATTTTCTTTGACAAAATATTAGTGGATGTTTGATTGGAGGGATTTTTCAGTGAGCATGTGATTGAAGAAACTTTTGGCTGTTGGTCCAAATTTTGATTGTAGGGTATGTTTCCCCCCCCACAAAACCCCCCCCCCACAAACCCCCCCCCAAAAAAAAAAAAAAACGCTTTAAATACTTTACTCCCAAACTCATTTATCAAAAAATTAAAACAATAAAACTCCAAAATAAAAAACTCCACCTAAATTAGTGTTTTTACCTATTTTTCCTTCAAATCAAAAAACCATATAAAATCACTCCATAAAAAAAAACGATATTATTTTCTTTCTCATTTTAACCCCCCCCCCTAATTCTTTAACCCCCCCCCACTCCACCACTCCATACACCCCCCCTCCCACAAATTTTGCCCCCCCCCCCCCAAATTCCCCCCCCAAAACCTAATTTTTTACCCCTGACCCCCTCTAGATTTTCAAATCTGACCCCCTCCCCCTCCCCTCTCCAGAAAATTTTATACCTTTTTTATACTAAATTTTCTTCAAAAACATGATATTTTCATCAAATATTAATTCTTTTATACACTTTTTATACATTAATATTGCTTTTTATTCAATAAAAAATAGTATTATTCTATAAAAATAACAATTATTAAAAATTTTTAATTGTTTAAAAACTTTTTTGCTTTTAAACATTAAAATCCTAACCTTACCCCCCCTCTAGATTTCAAAATTTCACACCCCTTATTCTATCCCCCAAAAATCTATTTGAGGTCCTGACCCCCCTTGGACCCCCCTCCCTAGAATTCAAAATTCAACTAACCCTGGTAACCACCCCCCCCCCCTTATCCTCCCCTGACCCTCTCACCTAGGGTTTATTTTCCATCTCTCTGGTCTACGATATTATTGGCTGTGATTCCAGACCTGTGCAAGCCGCCTCCCCGGTAGTTTATTGGGGGGGGGGGCACGGGGGGCAATTTTTTTGAAACGGGGGGGAGCAAGCAGGGGGAAAGAAAAAAAAGAGAAAAAAAGAAGAGAAAAGGGAAAAAAGGGATAAAAAAGCGAAAATAAGGTAAAAATAGGTCTAAAATGGCTGAAAATACATTGAAACAGGCTAAAAACTGCAAAAAATTCGCGATCATGGCGTCATCATAGGTTAAAAATGACGTCATAATTTTAGGGTACTTTTTCATTTTTTGGCGGGAGGGGCAAATCCTCCAATAAAACGAGGGGGGCATTTCTAGACCGTGCACAGGTCTGTGATTCTGTTAGATGGATGTGTTGGCTGCATGGTTTTTGCTAAAAATTGTGTTGAGAGGAGGTTGGTGTGGTTTTCGATTGGAAGCACTTTAGTTTCTTGGTGAAGATGATTGGTTGGGGCCATTTTGTGGCAGCCGGTTGCTATCCTGAGGGCAGTGTTTTGTGTTGCTTGTAGTTTTTGAAAATGAAACTTTGATAGATTGGGTGACCATATTGGGGCTCCATAGTTGAAGATTGGGCGACCTATAGCTTTGTATGAGGTCAGACCTGTGCACTGCCCCCCCCCCCCGGATTAAAACGGGGGGGGGGTCAACTTTTTTGAAACGGGGGGGGGCAAGCAGGGGGAAAAGAAAAAAAAAGAGAAAAAAAGAAGGGAAAAGGGAAAAAGGGGACAAGAAAACGAAAATAAGGTAAAAATAGGTCTAAAATGGCTTAAAAAACATTGAAATAGGCTAAAAACTGCGAAAAATTCGCGATGATGGCGTCATCATAGGTCAAAAATGACGTCATAATTTTAGGGTACTTTTTTCATTTTTGGCGGGGGGGGGGGCAAATCCTCCAATAAAACGGGGGGCATTTCCAGACAGTGCACAGGTCTGTGAGGTGATTATTGTTTCTTTCTGTTGACCCCAGCTGGTGCCAGCCAGGGCTTTGAGGATGTTGTTGCGCCTGGATGCTTTGTTGTTGATGTTTGTGGCATGGTTATTGAATGTTAATTTTGGATCAAAAGTAACACCTAGGATTTTGGGGTTTTTGTTTAGCGGCAAAAGATTGTTGTTTATGGTTACATTTGGGTGGTAGTTAAATTCTTGTGATAAAGAGGAGAAGATTGTAACTGTTGACTTTTCTGTTGATAGTTTGAGGTTGTTTTTGTTTTTGTCCAGATATTGATTTAGAATGTTAAGGTAGTTGGTGAGATCGCGTTCCATTTCTGTAATCTTGTTTCCGGTGGAGTAAACTGTGGTATCGTCAGCAAAGAAGACTATTTTGACATTAGCTGGTGGGGCTGGTAGGTCTGAAATATAGAAATTGAAGAGGATTGGTGAGATTACAGAGCCTTGGGGAACTCCTGTTTGAACTATCCTGGCTTTGAAGGTGGAGTTTCTGAAAATTGTTTTGCAGGTTCTGCTTCTGAGGTAACCACTTAGCCATCTGATGAGGTAGGCTGGAAGTGTGCTGTTGGCTATCTTGGTTATTAAAATATCGATGCTGATTGTGTCAAATGCCTTGGTTAGATCCAGGGCGGCTACTATTGTACGTTTGGGTGGGTTTTTTGGTTGAATCCGTTGGCTATGTCAGTTGTAAGTTGAAGCAGGGCAGTTGTTGTTGAATGTTTGGGTTTGAATCCATGCTGATCTGGGTGCTGTTTTAGATGTTATTTTTATAGCTGGGCAGAGAAGAGATATTGGTCTATAGGAGGTTGAAATGTTGCGATCCTTTCCAGGTTTTAGTAGTGGTATTATGAATGAGGTTTTACAGATGTTTGGTATGCTGTTTGTTTTGAGAGAGAGGTTGAACAGATCAGTTAGGTATTTGATTCCGAGGGGACCAAGGTTTTTGAGATGAAATATGGAAATATTATCTGGGCCAAACGCTTTTGAGTTATTTGCTGTTTTAATCGCTTTTTCGACCTCTGCGGTTGTAATTTCAATTAGATCCTGGACAAGTTTTTTGATATTTCTGAAAAAGTTACGGTTTTCTTTAGGAGTTTTGAAGGGTTTATTTGGAGCGAATTGTTTGTTAAATTTGTTTGCCATTTCTATAAGGTTATTGATTTGAATTCCATTGAAATTTATTGCTGAATTAGGAGAAGGTGAGGATTTATTGTCCAGAGATTTTAATGTTTTCCAGAGTTTTGTGGATTTGGTTTTTTGTGGCTGAAGTTATCCAAGAAAGAGTGCCATTTTTTGGTGGCCTTGGAGCGGATTAGGTGATGAATGTGGTTGTTGAGTTCTTTTATCCGGGCGGAATGGGGGTTGGATTGGCAGGGTGTGTCACGTTCTTTGATGAGCTGAATTGTTTCTGGAGAAAGGTTAGGCTGAAAATTTTTACGACAACCGGCAGGGATGTTGTGCACGGAAGCTGTGTTTAAGATTGATCTAAACAATTTTTCATCACGTTTTGGCTCTGTTGCATTGGGAGTATTGGATAATTTAGTTTCTATTTAATTTGCATAGCTGGTCCAGTCGGCTTTATTGAGATTTGTGAAAGTTTTCCTAGTTGTTGGAGCTATTGTCGAAGTAGTTTCAATGCTGACAATTATTGGGAGGTGGTCTGAGCTTAGCGTCGTTTGAGTAAACCAGTCTATTGAGGTGAGGAGTGAGTCTGAGACTAAGGAGATATCTGGAGATGTTGGGTTTCCATTGGATGGAATGCGTGTTGGGGTGTTTTTGTTTAGCGATGCCATATTAGAATTGTTTATGATGTTTGCAATGTGGACTCCTCTGGCGTCTGTGAGGCTTGAGTGCCAGAGGCCGTGGTGTGCGTTAATATCTCCTAGTAGAATGCTATCCTGATATTTGAGGAGATGGTTGATGTCTGAAAAGTAGTTGCGACTGCAGGAGCTGTATGGAGGAATGTAAATGTTGAAGATTGAGAGGTGAGAGTTGTTGAGAAGAATTGTAAACCGAGAATTTCTGCGTGGGGGTCATTTTGTTGTATGTCCAGAGTTTTGAAGTTGATGGAGTGGTGAACGAAGAAGAGCAGACCGCCTCCGTTGGAATCTCGATCTTTCCTGATTGTTGTGTAGTTTGGGATTTTGGGATTTACTGGAAAGTTTGGACTCTTGAATAGCAGCAATAAGAATGTTGTTTTTGATGAGAAAGTTTGTAAGCTCTTGTATTTTGTTGGAAATTCCGTTGGCGTTAAATTGCAAAATGTTAATTGTGGAGTCGTAAGTGGTTGTCGGTGGTTGAGTAACTGGAGTGCATCTGTTGCAGAGAAAATTTTGGTTGTAGTGTTTTAGACTGTTTAGATTATAGCATTTTAAGTGTAGCCCGTTTTTACATTTGTTGCATTGGACACTGTTTCGGTTAACGTTTTTGCTGCAGTGTGCGCACAAAAAGTTAGTTTTTGGCGGGACAGGGTTGTGATGAATGTCCCCGGACCTCACCATCAGTAATTGCGGCAGCCAGGAAGGCTGCCGCTTAGCAGGAAAAAATGGATGTATTCAGGTGTAGGGCGGAAATTCTCCGCTCCGGAGAAAGTTGAACGGTATTGGCCTTTTCTTCCTGGATGAATTCATTCCGGTCCGGGTAGAGTCGCTGCGTAGAAGCTCTATAGAAATGTTTTGTAAAACACAGCTTTAAAAAACGTGTAAGGTGTTGTGTAAACCTTAAATGCTCTTAAAAAATTTGAATTGCTAACAAAAATTAGAAGAATAATAGTATTTATAATGTGTGTAGTCATAAATATTCCTAAAATCAAGCGGTGTACAGCCAAGGTGCTCGAAAAAAGAGTTTTTACTTTGTAGAAATTTTTCAAAAAGGTTGAGGTTAAGCTGTTGTTGTACCCCAAATTTTGAGATTTCTTTTAAAACATTAAAATGGATAAAGGGGGTATTAAAACAATAAAGCGCTGAACGGAACAAGCGCGAAATAATTTTTTAAAAAATTTGTCACGTACCCTCCAAATTTTCACCTTCACCGGCTTAAAAAAGGAAAAGAGGGTTACTACCACCCCTCTACAACCCTCTCTGGCTACGTTCTTGCACTCAGTAAACTTATGTTTTTAATTACTAAAGTATTTTGTTGTGTTATGGGTGGATGATAAGAGTTAGAGCGTTATTACACAATTTTTTCGAATTTTTATGAATTATTATTATAATTAATATTTATATTTATTTAGATGGCCGAAGAAAAAGCTAAAATTCGTGCGAAAATGCCTCAAAGTTCACCCAAAGTACTTGAGCAGTCTATGCCTGTAGATAAGTATGGTTTAATGTTCATTTATTATTATTATTTTGTCAAATTTTATAACGTGTTTCATGGATGACGCAGGACCGCCACGGAGCGAAGTCGCGAGGTATCAACCATAGTTAGAGAACTTGAGTAAATTTTATAATTTATTTTCTAGTTTTTAAAATAATGATAATTATTATTTATTGTTGCGTACAATTTTTTGGGAATAGAGCATTATAACTAGGTTTAAGAGTCGAAAGCAACAAAATCTTATAGGGCTGGCTTAAGAACCCCCCTCTCCCAAAAAAAAACAATTTGGCCATCGGATGCGGCAAAAACTATAAGGAAATTTTATTACTAAGTATTAAGATCCGCCTATTTATACAGAATGAATGCCAGGTTAGATTGCCGGTAAACTTAAAATTTGGATGTGTGATTTTTTGTAATTATTTTTAGCCCTAACCAACCATCTTCCATCTCTGCCCACATTTAGCCATTTTGACAGTGATAATGTAAAATTTAGGTCTGATATGAATTGCGACAAACCAAGCCAGAATTCCCATAACTCGACACCGCTGAAAAATGTTTCTCCGCCTGTTAATTCCCCTAGGCTGACCCCGTAAGTCCGCCAATTTAAATCAAAACTAACGTAAAGTCGAGGAAGAAAAATCGACAAAAATACAAAAAAAATAATTACTTTGCGTTTAAGTTTTTAATTCATATCTAAATAAAAAACCTTAAAACCACAAAAAAACACACAAACATTCTACAATATTATTATCTCGGCAACAGTATTTGTTCTTTTCATAAATGAGCCACAGTAATTATAAAATACACGTACTGTGACTCATTCTGTAATTAATGGGTTGCTGGTTGAAATTTAATATCAGTCACATTCGCGTATGTTTTATACGAACTCTGACTTATTTTGCCGCAGTACCGACGATGTTGTAGTTGTCGTTACTAAGGCAAAATGAGTTATAATTTTTATTAAAAAAAATATTTTATAAAAATTATTATATGCAACTGTGACTCATTTTATATTTTAAACAGCTCGCTATTAACTAGAAAATGAGTCACAGTCCCATGTATTTTATAATGACTGTGGCTCATTCTTCCGTAATAACGACGATGTGTGTTTTACAGTAACGGCGTTGCTGTGGCTCCGGCGGATCCCCCGAAAGATTTCCGGAGCCCGATGAAACCGATAACCCCCCTGCCGGTCGCGGTGCGCCAGGAACCATCTGAAACTACACCGGCCGCGTCGGAAATCGCAGATCCGGCCGCAATGCAGCACGTACAGTTCTCATCCCCACTACAAGAAACGGTGAGTACTATATTCTTGTTACTATTCACATTATTTCGTTATGTTATTCTTGTTAAGAAACATTACGTTATTCTTGCTGTGAACCCAAGATATGTTAAACATTTAGACATTCAATATATCTTTAAATTGCCCACAAAACCCAACAACGTTTAATTGACCTTTGAAACCGAGCACAGGATATTGAAACCGTAATTTCCATAGTCGACTCTGGCGTGGCTATCTATTACACCATATCTATTACACTATTACGGACAATCAAATGGGAAAGATAATCGCATTTTATTAAAACTTGCACTTTGAGTGTTCACGTAAGGGACATGAGCCACCAGGACCGTGCTGACCTTCGAGCAGCACCCAACGGGCCTACGAGTACCACCTGGTTGCTGGATCTTTTCTCTCATAGAAATCAGTCCAGCTTGGCATGGCTAGAAAAAGGTTGTTGTACGTCGGCCACCAATGGCAGTTTTCCATCTAGCAAACCAGTGGACAAATACAGCTCTATTGTGTGTGGAGTTTGTACCACTGGCCTTGCAGGAACACCTATACTGCCCCTGTACGGCGTTAAATAGTAAGATCAATATCAAGCGACTTTAAAAATCCTTTAGACGAGACCTCAGAATGGGTGAACACTGCATGCGGTGAACACTCTGGCGGTAAAGATTGCCAACATCGTTATAAATGTTGGACGAAGAGTCTACACCATGGAGGTAAAATTTTTTCGCCCCTCCTGGCTTGTCTTAGCGCCTTCCCTTTGCATAATCTGCATAAAAAAGATAAGTTTCAGGTAATGCAACCACAAAAAAAACAACAACAACCAGGCGTAAAAGGATTATGTTGGTATGTACTTAACTTTTTATTTGCTAAAAATAGCACCAATTTAGTAACTGGTAATTTTGCCGTAACTGGTAAAGCATGGTGCTAACAAGTGCTTGCTCAGCTTTTATCATAGAAAAAAAATTTAGCATCTTAAAAACCTGATTTTTTTCTATAAGTAAATACTTTTAAACGTGATTTTTTTTAGCAAACAAGTTATTTCGACCTTGTTGTTCCATGACCTAAGATGGCTTTTCAAGAACTCGTTATTATTGTTTTGTTCAACCGCTGTAGTAAATCTGAAATAGAAAAACTGCACTAAAAGGGAGGCATTTTAATCATCAGTTGATACGCATTAATGCACAAACGCATAAAAATACGCTGCAGGGTACAGGGAAATAATGTTTAGTGTTTTACTTGGTGCAATTGATAAGTTGTTTTTTTTGTTTTTTTTTTCTTTGAACAATCTCACGCGTCTTTTGAAATATAATTACAGTTATCACGACATTTTCAGAGAGTGTTTCCTGCAGATGTGTCCATGAATTCAGAAGTTAGCGCTGTTAAGTTAGGAGAGGAAGCCAGCGACTTTAATGCTAGAATGGGAAGAGAAACTGGTGAGGAACATAAAACATTATAGTAGATTTCGATTTGGATTCTTTTTTATGGAAACCTTAAAGAGGCGGTGTGAAGTCAAACTTTTTCTGTTCGATTTTGATAATTTTTTGTGAAAACCTTACCCCTGCCCCCAATAGCCCACAAAATTTTTTTCATCAAAATATCTCCAGTTCCCCAATAGCCCACAAAATTTTTTTCATCAAAATATCTCCGCACCAGTTGTTCAGAAGATATTACCCTCCAAAAATGTCGTTTTTTCGACAATTTTGTACTTGAAAGATTACTCAATAGGCAAATATGTGCACGGTCTGGAAATGCCCTCCTCTGCTTTATTGGTGATTTTGCCCCCCCCCCCCCCCGTTTTATTGTTCCTCTCCCCCTCAACACTAAAAAGTACCCAAAAATTATGGCGCCATTTTTGACCTATTATGACGCCATCATCGTGAAATTTTTGCAGTTTTTAGCTTATTTCAATGCATTTTAAGCCATTTTAGACCTATTTTTACCTTAATTTCGTTTTTTGTCCCTTTTTTCTTCTTTTTTTCCCTTTTTTCCCCTTTTTTTCTTTCTCCTCTGCTCCCCCTCCGTTTTGGAATTGTCCCCTCCCAATAAAACCCCGGGTGGAAGTGCTCAAGTCTAAATAGGTATCAATTTTAAGTTACAAAACATGCACTTAAACAAAGCGGCTACTTTTTACTTTAATTTGATACCTTGATTGTTAAGATTGGTGCAGTATTTGTCGAGATATTACGTTTCTCGTGCAAAAAAACCCTCGATTTTTTGCAGACAAAAACGCAAAGTAAAAGAATTTCAGCGCTTCTAAGCGAGCAGCGCGCTTAGTCGCGTTAGTATTAAGTTGGTTTTGCGTGCGTTTTATCGAGTTCAAGCACTGCGTAATACATTTTTTTGATTAAATAAACATAAAAAAATTTTACAAAAAAATGTCTGTTTGGGTTTTTTTTATTTTAAAACTAATAATTTCAGCGCTCACTTCAAATTAACCATTTTTCACTTGATTCTTCACAGTTTTTTGAGGAAAAAGGGAAAAAGAGACCAAAAAAGCGAAAATAAGGTAAAAATAAGTCTAAAATGGCTTAAAATGCATTGAAATGGGCTAAAAACTGCAAAAATTTTGCGATGGTGGCGTCATAATAGGTAAAAAAAATGGCTCCATAATTTTTAGGTACTTTTTCATTTTTAGGCGGGTGGGGGAAGAGGCAATAAAACGGGGGGAATCTTCCAATAAAGCAGGGGGCATTAAGACCTGCACAGATCTGATCAAATATGTTTTCAATAGCCTTTAAGTTGTTCTTTTTAAAACAGAAAAAATGATAAAAATTTATTAGCTATTTTTGAAGTTATAATGATAAAAACGGGAAGTGTTCGAAATTTTTGTTTTTTGAGTAATTTCGTTGTTTTGGTCTTTATATCTTTGTGAAGAATTATGGGTTTAATAAAGCTGTTGAAAATGGTTTTTTACATCATGTTTAATGAGAGAATAGTGAAAATTATACACAGTGTGTTTTCTGTCCCCAATATAGTTTTTTGAGTGTTAAATGCTCCGCCAAAATCAGTATTAAGTTTGCCCAACAATTTTGCATACACTTCGTGTTTTTAGCCAAAAAAATCGAGAGTTTTTTGTAAAGGAAACGCAATATCTCGACAAATACTGCACCAATTTTAACAATCAAAGTATCACTTTAAAGTAAAAAGTAGCCGCTTTCTTTGTGGTAGTGATAGTAGAAGTAGTGCATATCTTGTAACTAAAAATTTATATCCATTGAGCAATCTTTCAACTGCATATTCGTCGAAAAAACGTCATTTTTAGGGCGTCATATTTCCTAAACCACTGCAGATATTTTTATGAAAAAATTTTTGTGGGCTATTGGGGTAGGCGTAAGATTTTTTACAAAAAACTATAAAAGTCGAAGACAAAAAGTTTGACTTTGCACCGCACCTTGAACCAAACTCCGTTAAGCCATTTTTACGTCGAAATATTTTGTATACATACTCGACCCCCATTTCACATCAAGTTTCACATCAATCTTGCACTAGTCCACATCTTTTTTTTGTCCAAACATACGCTCGGGATAAGTTTATTCCTACCACTACCAGTACATTATATTTTATCTATCATCCTGTAAAAATGCATAGTTTTAAATATTATTTTACTGTCAAGTAAGAACTGTCAAGTAAGAAACAAAAGGAGATCTTTTGATTTTAATTTTCAAATAACAAAGTTTAGAAAATCAGCAAGATTTTTTCGTATAAATTATAGAACGTTTTTACTTGAGCGTTAATTAATAAATTGAGTTTGAAAAAAATAATTTTTTAAAATAAAATATAATAAATAATTAATAATAAAATAAAAAACGCCCTTTTTTAAGCAGTTGTAGAACCTTCGGCATTTTTAAAAACACACTTTTTAACACAAAGTAATTAATATGATAAAATTTAGCTTGATCTTTGGTATTCGTTTTGACTCAGGAAAAAAACGTGTTTTTTTTAATGGTCAGTTTTTTTAAGAATTCCAAAATTTATCGTTGGGTTGAATTGTTAATTATTATTCTATATATAATTGCAAAAAATATATTGTTTTCATTTATTTTTATGACATCACATCAAAAATCTAACAATATTATGTTTTTAGTTTGAAAAAACTTCTTTCGTTCGCAATGTTTTAATTTATCTGATCAGCATTTAACTGGATTTCCGGAGATATTTTCCTAATACTTAAATTTTAATTTCAAAAGTTTTAAGCGTTCTAGGATGTTTTCTAAGGCATTGCGAATGTTTTGACTTTTGACTTCAGTCTAGATGCATAGATGTTTTTGGTCGGGCCCGCTAGGAGGGGTCCACCCCCGGGTGGAAGGCTAAAATTTTTAAGGGGGGATTCCGGAGCCCCTGGTTTTTAAAGGGGGGTCGAGCCCAGGTGCGAGATTTCAAATTTAGGGGGGTCAGGGGTGTCCAATTTTTTAACAAAATTTTTTTAACTCAATAATTTAAGTGTTTTTAGGTCTAATATTGAATTTTATGTACTAAAACCGCCTATTTAGGCCTAAAAAGTGTATTTAAACACTGTTTTTATCTAAAAAAACCGCGTTTTTGACAGTAAATAAAAAAATATACTTCCAAATTGGTCGGGAGGGAGGTCAGCCTCGCAAGAGGGTCAGCCTCGCAAGAGGGTCAGCCTCGCTAGGAGGGGTGGGGTCAGTTCGGACCGCTCTCGAGCTTTGGGGAGGAGGGGGGTCCCCCTGGATTTTTTCTAGGGGGGGCCAAAATTTTGGCTCTAGGGCCCTCTGTCCCCCCAAAAAAAGCATTTATGTTTAGATGTTATATCTGTTTATGAATTTAGGTGTCCCAGTTTCATCTCCAAAACCGTCAAATCCGCCACTTGACAAAGTTGGTGGAAGTCTTGCGAAATCTGAAATAGCCGTGGTACCAACAGCTGAAGTCGATAATCTTATGAGTTTTTATATCGAAAACAGCGAGAAGCAAATTTCGCACGGTACAAAAGAGCAGGAGGAACCTAGCATTCATATCGACACAACCGTTGAAAATGCGCTGACCTTTAATTTTGGAGGTAAATTTAAATGAGATAAAAGGACCTTTAATTTTGGAGGTAAATTTAAATTTACCCTTTTTCCATGTTTAGTGTTATTTAAAATTAGGACCCTTTATGCTTCATGTAAGTGTAGTGTTATTTAGAATTAAGACCCTTTTTATAAGTGTAGTGTGATTTAGGATTAGAAGCGGGTGATGAAGCTGAAAGAGAGGCGAACCAAAGCGGGTCTGCGGACAATGGGAAGAACCTGTTCGGCTCCTTCCTCGGCATGGGCGGGCTAAATCGGGCGGATAGCGAGGCGAACGGCCCGGGAGCCACGCGAGCGGCAGACGATGCCATGGACGGAGATTTCGGATTCAGTTTCTTCGGAGCTACTCAAGAGACCAACGAAGACGTCAATTTGACGCAGAATACGGAAGATTATTCCGCGCTGTTTAAATTCTGAGGCAAGGAGAAGTGAAACTGGGCGAAATATTGGGGGCAGTACGGTAGTAACGCAAAAATTTTAAATTTTGAGGCCGTATGCATAGATCTCTCTAGAATTTTTTTGCGAATTTCTGTAGGCTTATATCTTCACACTGGATTAAGCTACTGTCGTAAATTTTTTATGTTCTTATCTTTGTAACTTATTTTATATGATAAAAACAGTTACACTGTTTATTCATCCAAAAATTAGAAATATAACTTCGAAAATTCGGCAAAAACTCTAGATAAATCTATGCATACGGCCTCTGATGCAAGGAGACTGGTCTAAATATGATGCAGATGATAAGACAAAATGAATTTTTGAACTTAATGTTGTCTTTTTTTTCTGTTTTTTTTGGCACATGCTCCAAAAAAAGACGTCAAGCTTACGAAGATTGTTGAGGAAATATTTTGCGGTAATAACCCAAAATGAATTTTCTAAAGTAGGGGTGGTTCGTTTTGTTTTTTTGCGCGTATCTCACGCAGAACACGGAAGAATATTCGGCACTGTTAAAATTCTGATCCCCAAGGGTGAAGTAAAACTGGGCAAGGCAGTACGGTGGTAATAACGCAAAAACTTGAAATTCTGATGAAAGAAGACCGAGCGACACATAAGCAGTGATAAGACAAAAATGAATTTTTGAAGTTGATGTTGTCTTTTTTTGGCGCGTGCCGAGAATTGATTTTTTTGTATTGATTGTTTTGATTGTTAATTTTAGTTGTTACATTTAGCTTTTAAATTGATTGTTGTTAATTTTTGTCGGTTATAAGTTTTAGTTATATTAATTGACTAGCTTTTAATGTACCTACGTCTTAAAATTAGTTTTATGTTAATTTTGTTTTAAATATTGTCGTCTTGGCTTTTTAAAATGGTGGTATGAATGATGGTATGGTAATAATATAAATAACAGCCAACCGCATCCCAGTGTAACTAAAAGATTTAAAGTTTGGCTAAAAACTTATTTTTTAAACCTACTCCACCTTTTAAAAACTCTAATAACGCGTTCCGCGCGCGTTTACAGCCTTCATTTCGTCGTTAATACGGCAAAATAAGCCACTGTCATACATGTATAAAATACACGTGACTGTGACTCATTCTATAGTTGATTCTATAATTGGTCCTGTTTTAAATTTAAAATGAGTCAAAGGCATACATGGGCAAGTTGGTCCGGAGTGGGGGGGTTAAACCCCAAATTAGGGGGGGGGGTTAAAATCCGAGAAACGCAAAATACCCATATCGTTTTTTTTCTGAAGTGCATTTTACCCATATCGTTTTTCGATTTTGAAGGAAAAATAGGTTAAAAACACTAATTTTAGGTCAAAAAGACCTTTTTATTGCATTTTTGAGCTTTTTATTGCTTAAAACATTCATTTTGACATCAAAACTTAAGTTTGGAGGCAGTTAGAAGTCATTTTAAAGACATTTTTTTTCTTCATTTTTCCAAAATTGGGGGGGTTAACTTCTTCTCCCCCCCACTTCTGAGTGGGGTGGGGTTAAACCCCACTTCTCAGAATTGGGGGGGGGGGTTAACCCCCCCCCCCAACCTCCCCCCCGTGCCCATGTATGGTCAAAGGTACACATATTTTATACGAACTGTTGCTCATTTTGCCGTAGTAACGACGATTTATCAATGGTCGCTGTAGTATGAACGCGTTGTCACCATAGGTGGGGGGGTTTCCCCCCCAAAAAAAATCCAGATTATAGCCGACACCTTCCCCCTCTAATATTTCGGGGTACTCCGGACACCCCCCTTAAATTTTGTAGGGGAGGGATCCCAGTACTAAAAACGCTAAAAATGGGGTATTTGAAGTATACCCCAAAAAAATTCTTGGGACACCCCCAAATTTCAAGGGGTCGGGTTAACCCGCCCCCCCCCCAAATCCGGGAGGCTCCCCACCTATGGTTGTCACTCCGGTGTCAACCGGGCTCAAATTCGCTTCTCGGATTTTGTTTGGTTGAAAATTTTCCAAAGAAAAATCATACATGGCTGGTTTACTTGTTAAAAACTAAAAATAAGGAAGCCATGTGGTAAACAATCACTGAAAATTCGCGTCATTTACATCAACATTGTAACATTTATAGATTTTGATTAGTTGACACAAATGAAACTAAGTTTCGTTTGATTTGAGTTGTTACTTTATGGCCCCCTTTTTTTATTTCCTGCAAAAATAAACAGCCATCATGTTTGGTTTATCTTTAGTTTTTTGCGGCTATTTTTTGTAAAAACACTACAAAGCGGAATATTTTTAGTACACAACAAAACAGTCTCGGGCATAACAGAAGACTAGTCGGAAGATTGTGTTATTTGTAAGCTGTTAATTTTTACTGTTAATAGTAGCAAGAATATATAACAGACCTGTGCACTGCCCCCCCCCGGGGTTAAAACGGAGGCAATTCCAAAATGGGGGAGCACGAGAGGGGGCAACTTTTTTGAAACGGGGATGGGCAATAAAACGGGAGGCAATAAAACGGAGGGGGGGCAAGCACGGGGAAAGAAAAAAAAGAACAAAAGGAGAAAAAAAGAAAGGAAAAAAGGGACAAAAAAAGCGAAAATAAGGTAAAAATAGGTCTAAAATTTCTTAAATTACATTGAAATAGGCTAAAAACTGCAAAAAAATTAGCGATGATGGCGTTATCATAGGTTAAAAATGGCGTCATAATTTTAGGGTACTTTTTCATTTTTTGGCGGGGAGGGGCAAATCCTCCAATAAAACGGGGGGCATTTCCAGACCGTGCACAGGTCTGATATAGCACAAGAGAATGACTGGCTATTTACTAAATTTTTGATTAAAAAATAAAATTTAGCTAGAAAAGTCGAATTTGCAAATTTTGTGCGACTTTATAATGATAAATTGTGTAATACTCGTGGACACAATGTCAAACTTAGAAGGGCAAAGTGTGCAAATCTGACTATCGAAAGTATTGTTTTTCTGAAAGGGTTGTCAATATATGGAATGACCTGCCTTGTAATGCTCTAAATGCAGTTTCCTTAAATCTTTTAAACGACTATTAAGAAAAACAAAACTACAAAGATTCAGATATGTTTTTTTAATTAATCGTACCACTTTTTGGCATACTTCTGGGCATTTTAAATATTTAAATCATTATTATATTTATTTGTGTATATCTTTTTTGGGCGGTAACATAAGTCCATAACCTTTACCTGCCTTCTTGTCTAGTTTTATGTTTTGTTTTTTTTATTTTGTATGTGAAAATATTTTGTATTTTACTGACAAGAAAATAAATAGATAAATCAGCCATTTTCTGCTAGGTTTCCCGCGCTGCAATTTTTAACACAGTGTGAATTTTGTTGTAGTAAAAAATGTGCGACTTTGTTTGCACTTAATATTGCTTTTTGCGCAATGCGATTATTTGTGCACAATAAAAAAAACACTGCGCATTTGCTGTTTTCCTAGCAAAATTTGATTAGAAATTAGTGTACAGTCGGACATTCTCTTGTGTTCTATATATTCTTAATAATAGATTTTGTGTCTAATAATCTTTGTTGCATCATTTTTAAACTCTATGTTGCTTGTTCAAAAGTTTGTTTTTTGTTAAGTTTTCTATTACGGCTACTTAAAAACATGTATTAAAATATGTATTAAAAATGTGTAATCATTATTTTAAAAAAATTGATACAAAAATAGTTTATTCTTTTTAGCAAACTCCGTCAAAAATAAACAAATCACGTGTTTGTTTGTAATATGAAATTTCCTAAAAATAAAAAAAATGAAATTAAAAAAATAAGCCGTTAGAAATTTTTGATTCAAAAATAACAAATACTGCAAAAAAATTCGCAATCACTCATGACTTGTGTAATATTGGAGTAATTCTAACATTTTTCCTATATTTTAATGAGCAATTATGGATTTTTATTGCTCCGCTCAAAAAATAAGAAAATCATAAAAAATCATGCGCCCAGCATCAGCGGCCATCCGCTCTATTTTTGACATCCGAATGTGAGTTTTGTAATCCACGGATTTTCATATCGCTTATTTTTACTTCTAAACTTACCTGATAAGCTACTTTTTTATTAATTTTTGACCTTTAAACCAACGTTTTGGGCTCTGAATGAGTGTTTTGCGGATAAAAAGCTCAAAAATCCAATAAAAAAACTTTTGCATAAGATTATTATATTCCGTAAACCTTTTTCTCCTTCTAAATAGAAAAACAATATAAGCGCATTCCAGAAGTTAAAACGATATGGTAAGAATGCATAAATGAATGGGGGACAATTCGGTCCCTACAATTCGCTTCCGGGATAATTCGTTCCCTGGACTATTTGCTCCCTGGACAGTTCGCTCTCTGCCTAATTCGCTCCCGGGATTCTTTATAACCGCAGTTTTTACAAAACAGTTGATTGCGGACAAATCGCTTCCTAGACAATTCGCTCCCTACCCAACTCATTTTCTCGCGTTTGTATTTCTTTTGCTCTTCATTCCTAGTTCGCAAGGTTTTTTATAAGCGTAATTTCTATAAAACTTACTTTTCTTGGGACAATTTGCTTGCAACGAATTTCTGATTTAAAATTTGGTTTAAATTCTAAATTTGAGTTTAATTTTTCATTAATTCCGAGAAGTATTAAATGAATGACAGCATTCATTTAATAGAAGTATTTAATAAAATAGCAGTATTTTAACAAACAATGTTGTTTACTGGCGGTTTAACATTTTGTTGTGTTTTGTTCGCTAGTAATTCTGGTATTACCAAAAATATATAATATACCGAAAAATGTGCAACTCCTATATAAAAGTACGAAAAAGTAGGCCATTATAATGAGCATTTCCATTTAAATGACACTCTCCACTATAATGGCATAGTAGCCGTTTTAATTCGGCGAGTTAAAATGGAGAGGAAGCTATTATAATAGCCATTTATTGATTTAATTTCACTTCATATATACTTACAATCATAGGTGGGCAGTCTCTCGGATTTTTTTTTTGGAGGGTTCAAATTTTAGGGGGGTGTTTGGCAAAGACCCAAATTTTGAGGGGGGTGTACCCAATATTTCCGCGCTGCCGTAAAATGGGCCTAAAACGCGTACAAAAACGTAAAACAAGCTTATAAATGCTTTAAAACTGTGTAAATTAAAATAAGACCTTATTGCAACTTAACTTTAATAATGCGTTTATATATTCTTATAATTAGGTTAGAAATCATAGTTTTTTTTAATAATTATGTAATAATAGAATAGTTATTTTATTGTCTTGATTATAAAGTCAAGTAGGGTATGCATTTAATTTCGGCACTTTTCCAAATTGAGCATTTTTGATTTTGGACTATATCTTTGGTAATCCCGGACGGAATACAACGTTTGATAGCTCAAATGAAAGCTAATTATATGTAGATAACTGTCGTGAGCTTTTTATTTGTTATGTTATGATATTTTTATGTGAAATTGTGTGATTTATAAAAAATAAAATTGTTACTCGTTTTTAGAACATGGGCATTTCATGATTACGCAATAAATTGGTTTAAAAATTAAACTGTCCTGGTGAAATTTAGTCTATTTTCCGAATTTTTAGTCCCCGTGGTTCTACGTTGCGTCTGTGGTGAGCAAGCGTTATAAAATAAAATAGTGTAATTTCGGCACACATATTGCTGTAGGTAAAAACTGGTTGAATTAAGTGGGCGGGTGTTAAATTGTAGTTGTAAATAGTTAAAAAACAACGTTGTAATGTGTAGGGGTCATAACACTGCACTTAAACTCGATTAATGGGGTCCTTTTAAAAAGTGCCGAAATTAAATGCACTTTTTCCCCAAATTTCGCTCATTTTGATACCATTTGGCATTTTAGCTCTAACTTTTTGCCAGTTACACGTTGAACAACAAGTAGAAGCTTAAATTAAAGAAAAATGTCTGGAGATAATGATAGGTTTTTAAATTTTTGAAAATGATGATTTTTTGACTGAGAAACAATCGATTGTTTGTAAAGTGCCGAAATTAAATGCACACATTTAATTTCGGCAATTTTCCATTTTTTTAAAAACTGATTTAATTAAGTAAAAAAACTATTTTCGTACAGTGAAACTTTTATGACGCAACGCAGTATTGTGAAAGCTTTAAAATGAGCTATCAAACATGAAAATCGGGCCATACAGTGAAAAGTTACATCGGAAAAACAAAAAAGTGCCGAAATTAAATGCACTACCCTATCACAAACTTTTTAATCCATAATCTTATATTTAATTAAAGATTTTTCACATAACATGTAAGTATAGCGGATCCAGCGCAATAATTATAAAAAACCGCACATCACCCTTTTCATTTTGGGTCGGCAAAGGAAAAATTTGGAATTGAGTAGTGTACACCTGCCTTTTGGGTCGTCAAGGAAAAAAATTTGGGGGGTCCAGAACGACCATTTTTAAAAAAATTTCTCGCGCTTCGCTCAGCGCTCCATTAATTATTAGTCTCCACTTGCAAATTTGTATTACTTTGTTTTGTAATCTTGGTATGACCACGCTAGACCCACCCCATTCTTAATGTTTTAATTGGTCTCCACTTCTAAATTTGAGTTACTTTGTTTTTTAATCTTGATACGACCACGCTGGACCCCCCTTTAGATTGTTATATAGTGGTATTAAGGATTTGAAGGTTAGAAATAATTTTAAAAACATTTTCTGGTACCTTGCATTGCTCAGCTGTAATTCAATAAACTCATTTTCAGTTGTAATGTTTTGGAAATCGGAAATTTTAAGGTATCAAATTGTTTGTAAAAATTTTTTTTGTTTTCCAGACTTATTTTTATTGGATAATAGGAAAAAAATGAAGTATATAACATAAACAAGGTAATAAACACTTTATACCGCTTTAAAAAAATTTTTCTCCCAAGGGCGAATTTGAAGGAGGGGGGTGTCCCCGGGTACCCTAAGTTTAGGGGGGGGGGTGTCAGCAAAATTCGAAATTTTGGGGAGTATAACCCCCTGCCCACCTATGACCAAAAGGGGTATGGACCCTGCTCCCTAACCGCAGAAAAAATTAGGTTAAATGAGGTATCATTGCGAAGCTTACAATTTGGGGAATGTCATAAAGGTGTTAAATGCTTAAAAAGTCACATGGACATTTTTAATCTGGACGACATATTTTCACCAGAGAAGGGCCCTATATATTTTAAAGTTAAATTTTTTTCTACTGCTAATTGTTGCTATTCACATAGCTATTTATTACCAATAGATATTAGTAAATGGAAAGCTGGCGTATCATTTTTTGGAAAAATCCACATGAACATTTTAATGCTGGACAACGATTTTATTTTTATAAGTTGGCATGGACCTTCCTTCTCAACTACAAAAAGGATTAGGCTAAATGAAATAACATTAGAAAGTTTAAAGATCAGAGAGTGTCATACGGGCGTAAAAACTTTAAAAAAAAGGACATCTGTATGCTAGACAAAGGATTTTTACCTAAAAAACGGAAGGGATCATTCTTGCTAACTACTAAATTAAGGGATTTAAATGAGATATCATTGCAAAGCTTACAAATTCATGGATTTATCATAAAACGATTGAATTTCGATAAAATTAGCAAAATGAATATGAGAAATACAGATATAATTATTTGTCAGCCGTAGGGCTGAAACGGGCTACTTGTAAATTTAAACTTGTGTATATCATACAACAAAACATTTTATTTATAAAATTATAAATTAAAACGAGGTGTATAACAAAAACAAAATACTGCTACTTTACATAAATAAACGTGTGAATTCTTTTAAAAAATTTATTTTTATTTGATTAAAAATAAGCAAAAAAGTGTCATTCTGCAAAGATTTCATTATCAAAAAGTGACATTTTCATGAAATAAATTTTTTTAATTCATTATAATATAGTGTGTAAAGCATTGATGCGTATAACGATTTTTCTCATCGTGCGATCAACCATTAAATTGTAATAGAACAAACATTGAATTTAATTCAAATTTCTCTAAAGCAAATATCCCAAAAATTCAATTTATCTTATTTTGGGGGGTGGGGGGGTTTGTTGTTTGTGTTGTGTCGGTCTGGATATATTTTATTTTTAGCTCATCATCGTCATTGATTTTGTTTCGACGATGGTTAGAAATTGCGGTATTTTTCTCCCGGGTAGCATATCGGGAATAGGGCATGCAAAAAACTTTTTTTTTGTAAATTTTGTAAGTTTATGTTGCGTTCCAAAAATGTGGAAGCAATTATAAAGTTTACATTAAAACTAAAACAGACGAGATAATTTGCCAGGCACTATTGAGTAAAGGTTCTTTCAAAAACTTGAAAAATTCCGAACTATCAATCTTATTTTTTTGTACCCAGAAGGGAACCCGTGAGATTTTATAATTTTTAAATGTAAAATACTAAAAAATAGGTTGTTTGATTTTGCCAATTAGGTTTCGGATTAAATTTTTTTCGCGGTTATACGAAAATTCTGAGAACCTTCTAGTGTATTAACAACCACTTACAAAATACTTATCGTTAAGAAGATACAGCAACGAAAATCCAATTTTTCACTTTGATAAGACAAATCATGCTTCTTATTCTTGCTTTTCACGAACATGGTTAATACACACTAACTGAATGTGAAAATTTACAACTAGCAAACAAAAGTTACAACAAAACAATTTCATTTATTAATATTATATCATTGAAATTTTTTTTCTTAACAATCAGATGGTTGGCTCTGAAGATGTTTAAAATCCATATCGATATCAATATTTTTTTTTCGAAGTACATTTGGTGGAAACAGAAGAACGTAATAGTGATTAGTATTAGGGATGTGCTCGGATGTCATTTTTTGAAACCCAAAATGCGAATTTTCAGAACAAAAAACCGCGGATGCGGATTTCTTTTAAATCAAAAACGCTAATTTTAGCTAAAAACGCAACAGCATTTTTATAGCAGTTTTCAACTTTCTATAGCTAAAAATTTTGGACCTTAAACTCATTCAGGCCTCAAAATTTGTTTTAGTATCAAAAAGGCATAGAAATCTTAAAAATTAGGCTTTATGTAACCTTAGAAATAAAAATAATCAATAAAAAAAATGGGCAGAAGCGAGTGTAAAAATCCACTGATGCAAATTTCTAAAAACGCGGATGCGGCTTTCGAACACATCTTTAATTTTCAATACGCATCAATCACCTTCCGGTTATAATTTTAACATGAAGTGACGCGAATTAAATAAGGACTATGAAGTCAAAATAGCGAGAATCGTAATTAAGCATAGGTAAGCAGGGAGAGAGAGGGGGTGGTTGGGGGGTTATACCCCCAAAAATCTCAAAACTGCCGACAACCCTCAAAAATTTTGGGGTACCCCGGACATCCTCTCCCCCTAAAATTTGGGAGGTTCCAGTGCTAAAAACGCTAAAAATGGGGTATTTGAGGTATACCCCAAAAAATTGTTTTTGGGACACCCCCCAAATTTCGGGGGTAGAGTATACCCCCCAAAAAATCGGCGAGGTTGCCCACCTATGACCGTAAAACGTCAGTTCTCCGTTTTTCCAGTTTTGTGGCCGAAATAGGGACGGATAGAAATCAACTCTCCGCTTCCACATTCTCATCTTCCGGTTCATTGGAACGGTTGGAGGTGTTGGCCGCGTCGGATTTTACAATCTGTATGGCGCTGTAGTAGCGCGGATTGGGTTTGGACTGTCGACCCCGTCTGCTCTCTCGCCGCGGTGTCAATTCAGCACTGGGAACGGATTTCGCCAGTTGTTCTCCACCTTAAAAATTAAAAATTCACACGATCGTCAAAAAAAAAACTTGAATTGAAATTAAATCAATTGTGACGTCGGGCATTATGAGGCCAAATAAATTGAGTTTTGGAGAGAAAGAATGCGAAACACCGCTATTCCTAAGCGTTTGATTGAAAAATGGTCAATACAGCGGCATTCTTCAAGTATAACAACCCATTCAATTACATGAACTATTTAAGTATAGACGAACTAAGAGATAAATACCGTTATTTTTTTGTAAATTTCAAGAAAAACACTAAAATTTAAAAATTTTAATGATAATAAGACTCAACCTAAATCGTGGACTGTAGGCCTTAGTTTTTCTAAGCAGCCTAAGCAAAACCTTAAAATCAAACTAAACTTTAAATTTAGCTTGATTTTAAGGTTTTGTTTAGGTTGCTTAAAGGTGCGGTGCGGAGTCAAACTTTTTGTCTTTGATTTTAATATTTTTTTTGTGAAAATTTTCGTGAAATGGGTATAACGATTTTCGTTGCAAATTTGGCACTCAAGGAAAGCGGCCACTTTCTACTTTAATTTGATACCTTGATCGTTAAGATTGGTCCAGTATTTGTCGAGATATGCGTTTCTCGTACAAAAAAAACTTAATTTTTTTTGCTAAAAACACGAAGTGAAGGGAAGAGAGGTTGGCAAACTTCACAAAATCACTGCCGTCGTTTTGTGTTTTTAACGAAAAAACCGCGGGTTTTTTGTACAGGAAACCCAATATTTCGATAAATACTGCATCAATCTTAACGATCAAGGTATCAAATTAAAGTAGAAAGTAGCCGCTTTCTTTGAGTGCATGATTTGTAATGTAAATCGTAATACCCAACCCATTGAGAAATTAGTCACGTACAGAATTGTTGATCAATGATTACCAACCGACTTTTAAAAAAATCAAATTTATATGGCGCTGTATTTCTGAAACATTAACATACTGGGAGTAGTTACACGATAAACTATGGTTGAATTATATCTGGCTGACGCTGAAAATTAGAATGCAGAGATGAGGGGACCAATTAAAATTGTGCGGTAATGACGTTTTTTTAAAACAACAAATAAGAACGCAGAATTTTTTTTTATTCCCCTTTTTACAAAATATCTGAATTACCTCTTTGCCCTTTATTGCTTGGGTTTATAGAAATGAATTTTTAAATCGGGTTTTGATCTTTTTTAAACCGATTTCGTAAAAATTTTGAATGGTTTTGTTGTTAAATAGTCAATGATACTAAATTTCGCGGTGCTAAATTTCCCTGCCTATAGACGCAAATTTACGAAATATTAAACTTCCACAATATTCCAAGCAATATTGTTCTATTCAAGGGTTTTTACAAATAAATTACTTTCACAAAAATTAAACTATTTAACTGACTATTGTCGCTTTTACAAAATCAAAATTGTCATTGAATATTTTTATAAGGTATTTGCAGATGAAGAGCTTTTTGTCTTTTTCCATATTATTTAAACCTAGGTAATCAACAGCACACCACCAGTAACCTATTTTTTTAGCTTTGATGGCAGGGTTTGAGGCTGTCTGTTTTGGTTATAAAATAGTTGGGTATTAATTTTCTTCTTTAATTTATTTAGATTTGGATAAGGCTTAAGGATGGAGGTATAATTGTACCGCAAGAATTCGGGCGCTAACCTTTGATTTTCTTATTGGATTCAGTAGAAGATCTAGTACTTCTTCTTGGTGAATCACTCCCAGCGTTTATTGACTTATTACCATCAGATCCTGCCTAAAGATTAAAAAAAAACTATTTAATAAAAATTAATTATCAATAGGATCTAAGCGAAACCAACAATTGAATAATTACAGTATAACATAAAAGTAAGCACAATTTTTTAATATACTAAATTTTTTTTGCAAATTCCCTTTTTTTAATTAAAAAATCCCCGGCATCAGCCTATTTATTATCGGCAGAAAAAAACCTAAGTCGGCTCACTTTCGTCGGCGGGGTTTTGGGGAACCCGTGTTCCAGCGTCTTATGCACGCTCATCCTGGTCAGGGAGCAGTTGCGGTAGTCGCAGAGGCCGCACTGCAGCGGGGCCTCTTCCGGCGCGTTGCGGGCGTGCTGGAGCAGTTGGCGGCGCAGGGCGAATCCCTCCCCGCAGCGATCGCACACGAACTCCACCGCTTCCAGTTTCGGCGTTTTACCGCCGGGAGTCGCGCCGCGCGCGGAAGATCGACGCTCATTGGCGGGTTTGGTGTCTTCTTCCGGCTCCTCGGGCTCTCGTTTTCGGACAACAGGTCCGTTGCTTGTTTCACCAACTGAAACCGGAAACGAATCAACCGCCAATTCCACACACTCAATCATAGATGAACAACACGGTCAAAAAGCTAGGGAGATGTGTGTTTACCCCGGGTAAATGACATTTCAAAATCTAAGGGGGTCCAAACCCCCCTAGCTTTCTAGGGGGGGTCGACCCGGGATGGAAGATTTTAAAAACTAGAGGGGGGTCAGGTGGGGTCCAAGTTCCGAAACAAAATAATTTTAAACCATTTAATATTTAATAATAGTTTTTTATAGGATAATACATTTTATTAAATAAAATGGATATTTAGGTATAAAAAGGGTGTAAAAACATGAATTTGTGTTAAAAATTCACATTTTTGGAAGAAATTTAGTATAAAAAAAGTACTTAAAATTTTCTTGAGAGGGGAGGGGGGGTCAGATTTAAAAATCTAGAGGGGGGTCAGGGGTAAAAAATTTGAAAATTTGGGGGAGGCCCCTGGATTATTTTATTGGGGGGGGGACAAAATTTCGAGGCTAGGGGGGAGGTAGACCCCACCGTACCCCCCTTGTTGATCTATGCACTCAATACAATAATAATAGGTGAGAAAGGGGGTCAGGCTGGGGTCATAAGTGGCCAGATAGAGGGGAAGGGTTGGAGCTGGATGGAGGGGGTTATGCTATGCCCATACATGGGCACGGGGAAGAGGGCGGGGGCTGGAGGGGAAAGGGAGAGGGAGTTAACCGTTAACCCCTCAAATTCTGAGATGTGGGTTTAAACAACCACTCAGAAGTGGGGGGGGGGGGCAGGAAAGAAAAGTTTAACTCCCCCGCCCAATTTTGAAAAAAATGAAGACAAAAAATGTCTTTAAAATGACTTCTAACTGCCTCCAAACTTAATTTTTGAGGTCAGAATGACTGTTTCAAGCAATAGAAAATATGAAAATTTAATAAAAAAGTTTTTTAAGCTAAAATTAGCGGTTTTTTGCGTATTTCCCCATCAAAATCGAAAAAAAGCTTTGGGTAAAATGCACCCCAGAAAAAACGATGGGGTAAAATTCGTTTTTTTGATTTTAACCATACATGGGCACGGGGGGTTGGGGGGTTAACCCCCCCAAATTCTGAGAAGTGGGGTTTAACCCCCCCCCCCACTCAGAAGTGAGGGGGGGGGAGAAAAAGTTAACCCCCCCCCAATTTTGGAAAAATGAAGAAAAAAAATGTCTTTAAAATGACTTCTAACTGCCTCCAAACTTAAGTTTTGAGGTCAAAATGAATGTCTTAAGCAATAAAAAGCTCAAAAATGCAATAAAAAGGGCTTTTTGACCTAAAATTAGTGTTTTTAACCTATTTTTCCTTCAAAATCGAAAAACGATATGGGTAAAAATGCACTCCAGAAAAAAAAACGATATGGGTATTTTGCGTTTCTCGGATTTTAACCCCCCCTAATTTGGGGTTTAACCCCCCCCCCCACTCCGAACCAACTTGCCCATGTATGATTTTAACCCCCTTCCACTCCTGTGTATTGGAGTATACTCATAGGTGGGCAGAGGGGGGAGAAGTTGGTGGGGTTAACCCCCCCAAAAAAAAAAATCCCGATTATAGCCGACACGCGACACCCCCCCCCCCTAAAGTTTGGGGGATCCTACGTCCCAGTATAAAAAATGCTAAAAATGGGGTATTTGAGGTATAACCCAAAAATCCGGGAGGCTGCCAACCTATGAGTATACCTATAGGTGGGAAGCCTCCCGTATTTTGGGGGGTGGGGCTGGTATAGCCGACCCCCGAAATTCGGGGAGGAGGGTGTCCCAAAAAAATTTTTTGGGATATACGTATACCTCAAATACCTCATTTTTAGTACCGGGACTTCCTAAATTTTATGGGGGGGTGTCCGGGGTATCCCTAAATTTTAGGCGGGAGGGGGGGTGTCGGCTATAAATCGGGATTTTTTTTGGAAGGGGGGTAAAGTATAACCAAAAATATATAATCAATGGCGTGTCCAGGGGGGGCGACCGCCCCTCCCCCCCCTCCCGAAATCCGGCAAAGCCGGATTTTTTTGGAAGAGGGACCCTTACGTTTATTGAATTTTGGGAGAGAAAAATTTTTTCTTTAATATTAATACAGAAATTTTCCTGGTGCCTTCCAAAAGCATATTAATCATCAAAAAACCAAATTTTCCCCGATTAGCGGGTAGTTTAATTTGTCAATTTATCTTAGTTTTTCGATTTCAAATTGATTATGCCGTTCAATTGTTAAGGCATACATATTAAATCAAACTACTATAAACACTATTAACCTTGTATTAACGTTTTAAACACATGTTTTAAATGTAAAGGGATAAATAACTTTAGATTTTGTAATAAATATCATCTGGAATTAAAATTTCTAGTGCATTTTAGCGCCTTAAATTAAAATTTTCTCCCCCGGGAGGCATTCTGCCCCCACCCTCGGATCCCTTGACAAGGGGCCCTGTCCCTTGACCCCGCTAGGGGGTTTTCGCCCCCCAGACCCCCCGTTTCTGGGGGGGGCTGCTGCCCCCCAGACACCCTTTCAGTGCTAGTATTTACCCCCCAAAACCGCCCCCCCCCAACAGAAATCCTGGGCACGATACTGTATATAATATACCGAAAAATGTGCAACTCATTATAAAAAAGTAAGTAAAAGTATGCTATTATAATGAGCCTCTCCATTTACACGGCACCCCTCATTATAATGGCATAGTAGCCATTATAATAGCCATTTATTGATTTAATTTCGCTTCATATTATTTACATTACAAGTGTAATACTGTCCGGAGCCGCACGAGTTTTCGCGTGTCGGACAGTATTAGACCTACACGCAAACTCGTGCGGCCTGGACAGTATTACACTTGTAAGTATGCACGAAATGAAATTAAATCAATAAATGGATATTATAATGGCTTCCTCTCCATTTTCATACGCCGGATTAAAATCGCTACTATGCTATTATAATGGAGGATGCCGTTTATATGGGGAGGCTCATTATAATGGCATGCCTTTACTTACTTTTTTATATAGGAGTTGCACCTTTTTCGGTATATTATATATTTTTGGTATAACCCCCTCCCTGCCCACCTATGAGTATACCATACCTCAAAGCTTGTTTGGTACAGCCCACCCCAAACCTTCTACATGTTGAAACTGAACCTTTCTCAAAAAATTTTATTCTAAATTTAAAACGAAAAATTTAATCACAACTAAGTTTTTATCACAACTACACTGTTTATTGCTAAATAGCATAATATTATTATTCAATATTTGGTGAGAATATCCTATAAAAAGAATATATAGTTTACAACTGTTTTGCTTTGTACATCAAACAACCCTGGTATTTTTCTACATTAGATTTCTTAACCTGTTGATCCCAGTTATAAAAAAAACTTAAAGGTGCCAGGCCTAAGGATGCATTTAGGGAATTTTAGGAGACAAAGTCGTTTTCTTGGGGAGGGGGAAGTGTGGCAGGCAGCACACCAGTGACAAGCATAGATGGGCAGGGGGCGAGGGGCTGTGGGAGGGCGGTTTATACCCTCTGAAAAAGTGGCAAGACGCGGGCGACAAGTCCAGTGCAAGTGGAACACTGCGACGATTAACCCAGCGGATAGAAAGACTAGCACAGCCACAAAACATTCGGAGAAGAATCGGATCAAAGACGAGACTTCGAAAATAAAATGAATATGTTAATGTTAAAGCGTGTGAGGAATGGGTAAATTCGTGGTGATATTTGCCTTTGTGGTTTCCGGCTCTGATGTGCATATCGAATTCGGTTTTGTAGTAGGTGGCGTAGGGGCATTCATCGCAATGGAAGCGGACGATATCAGTGTGTTGGGAGATGTGGTGGCGCTTTAGGTTATCCCGCGTCGTGAACATCCTTACAAAAGTCAACTACCGCAACGGCGCAGTCGTTCAGTTTATTTATTTATCATTTATCATTTATTCAGACCTGTGCACTGCCCCCCCCCCCGGGGTTTTTATTTATTGGGGGGACAATTTCAAAACGGGGAGGGGAACGAGGGGTAACTTTTTTGAAACGGGGGGGGCAATAAAACGGGGGGGACAAGCAGAAGGAAAGAAAAAAAAACAGAAAAAAGGTGAAAAAAAAAAAGAAAAAAGAAGGGCAAACGGAAAACAAGGCAAAAAAGCGAAAATAAGGTAAAAATAGGTCTAAAATGGCTTAAAATACATTGAAATATGCTAAAAACTGCAAAAAAATTGCGATAATGGAGTCATCATAGGTCAAAAATGTCGTCATAATTTTAGGGTATTTTTTAATTTTTGGCAAGGGGGGAGGGCAAATCCTCCAATAAAAGGGGGGGTATTTACAGACCGTGCACAGGTTTGTTTATTTATTATATTATATTTTTTTACATTTATTTGCTATTTTCTAACTATAACCATCTTTTTCAAAAAAAAGGCCCGATTGGAATAGGTACATAATTGGGCATTTTTTATAATTATTTTTACTCAGTCAGTACGATGGATTCATGGATAGAGTAACCTTAAAATCACAGATTTGCAATTTTAACTATTATAGTTTGTAAAAAAATAATGTGGACTGAAAATTTTTTAAGTGTGTAAAGAGAAAAAAAGGGAAAAAAAGAAAAAAAAAATAGAAAAAGGGGGAAAAGGCTAAATTTATGAAGAAAAAAGTCGAAAATGCCTAAAAAGCATTAAAATGTCCTAAAAATTGCAAAAAGTTTGTAATGATGGCGTTATAATAGGAAAAAATGGCGCCATAATTTTTTGGTACTTTTACATTTTTGGGCAGAAGGGTGGGGGGCAATAAAACGGGAGGGGGGGCACAGCCACTAAGATTTGGATGGGCAATTCCAGACCGTTCACAGGTCTGTAAATGTATTATTTTATAATACAAACTGATGCGGACGCGGATGCAACGCGTTTACTGCAAAATAAAATGGATTTGAATGTAGCGACCGGGCGGTATTTTACTTTTGACATAGTTCGCAAGTGACGGGCTGCTCGGGTTGATAGTCCGGTTCGTGCTTCTTCAAATGCACGCGAAGCTTGTCTTTGAAATTGCTGCGATAATCGCAAATGGAACAGGCTAAAGGGTGGGGTCCGTTCAGTGTGTCTCATCGTTTGGATTTTTTATTAATTAAAATAGTTTTAGGAAGATGACTTTTATGAGGGCTTATAGCTTATAGGCAGATGAAAAATGTGTAGTGAGCGATATCGAAGGGTTAAATGCGAAAAAATCAATAAGAGCAAGGTTTAATGAAAAAAATGACCAGTTTTCACAAGGGCTTGGGTTATATCCACCTCACAAAAACTCTTAGACAATCTCTCTCCCTCTTCCTTAAATTTGAGGATTTCCAACATACCTTTCTAACAGTTTCAGTCCCAGTTCGAGTCCTCCCAGTACTAAAAAACCAAAAAAAGGGAATTTGAAAGGATAATTCTTTAGAAATTTTATATACCCTCTTTAAATAAAAGAAGATGGGAATATAAGTTTCAGGTAATGCAACAACAACAAAATTCGGGAGGCTGCCCACTTATGGTGGTAACCATAGGTTTTTTTGGGGGAGACAA
Source organism: Microlaimidae sp. YZB2_3 (assembly GCA_030248175.1). Classification (NCBI taxonomy): domain Eukaryota; kingdom Metazoa; phylum Nematoda; class Chromadorea; order Desmodorida; family Microlaimidae; species Microlaimidae sp. YZB2_3. Next base: position 4,936 of record JASAMX010017819.1, on the reverse strand, counting down.
AGGGTTGCACCCCCCCCCCTAGAGCCAAAATTTTGGACCCCCCCCCCCTAAAAAAATTCAGGGCCCCCCCCCTCCCCCCAAAGCTCGAGAGCGGTCCGGCCTGACCCCCCCCCCCCTCGCGAGGCTGACCCCCATCCCCCCCTCCCGACTAATTGGGAAGTATTTTTTTGATTTCCTGTCAAAAACACGGATTTTTAGTTAAAAACAGTGTTTAAATACACTTTTAGGCCTAAAGAGGCTGTTTTAGTACAGTGGCGTGCCCAGGATTTCATTTCGGGGGGGGGGGGCGGTCTGGGGGGTACAAACTAACCCTGAGGAGGGGTCTGGGGGGCGGCAGCCCCCCAGAAATGGGAAGTCTGGGGGGCGAGAGCCCCCAGCGGGGTCATGGGGCAGAGTCCCTTGTCAGGGGGGTCCGGGGGCAGAATGCCCCCTGGGGGAGAAAATTTTTAATTTAAGGCGCTTAAATACACTAGAAATTTTAATTCCAGATGATAATTAAAACAAAATTTAAGGTTTTTTATTGCTATCCATTTAAAACATGTGTTTAAAACGTTAATAAAAGGTTAATAGTGTTTATAGTAGTTTTATTCAACATGTATGCCTTAACTATTGAGCGGCAAAATCGATTTGAAATTGAAAAACTGAGATAAATTGTTAATTTAAACTACCCGCGAAGCGTGGAAATTTGGTTTTTTGATTATTAGTATGCTTTTGGAAGGCATCAGGAAAGTTTCTGTATTAATATTTAAGAAAAAAATTTTTCTCTCCCAAAATTCAAAAAACGTAAGGGTCCACCCTCACGAAAAAATCCGACTTCGCCAGATTTCGGGGGGGGGGGGGGGCGGCCCCCACCGCCCCCCCCTGGGCACGCCACTGTTTTAATACATAAAATTCAATATTAGACCTAAAAACACTTAAATTATTGAGTTAAAAAAATTTTGCTAAAAAATTGGAACCCCCTGACCCCCTAAATTTGAAATCTCGCACCCGAGGCGACCTCCCCCCTAAAAAGCTAGGATGGGTCCGGACCGGACCCCCCTGGACCCCCCTAAAAAATTTTGGCCTTCCACCCAAGGGTGACCCCCCCAGCGGACCCGACCAAAAACACCTATGGTGGTAACTGGCGACCTTCTTATCACCCTGCGTTTTTGTATTGAAGCGAGAAGTGAATTATTTCGTTCAGCAAGTCTTGGCATTTTAATGAAATAAGCGCTAGTTTACTAGAAAATAAATGTAGTAAATTGCGAATTTTTTCAGTACAAAAAATTTTGATCAGCGTAGAAATATAAAAATCAAAAACTATAAAATGGCGAATTAAAATATTGAAGTTTTTGCCAGTTTTAATCCGGAATTTTGAATTCAGTTGTAAGAAAAAACGAAGGATCTCAATAAAAATGATCCGCGCCCAAGGGTAATCAACACTGTATTTCATATTGTCAATAATAAAACTCTAATAATTTTTACATCAAGGTTTTAAAAAGAAAAATATTAAACACGCTTATTTAGTGCTGAAAACGGTGAGACAGACAACTCGAAAACGGACCGTATGGTTTGTCGTTTTTGTGAATTTGGAGATGACGAAGATAGTTGGCCTTGCATTTGTATTCCTTGCCGCAAATTTCGCACTTGGGCAGGTCTCCTGTGTGGCGTTTAAAGTGTATGGCCAGGATGGCCTTGAAGTTGCTGCGGTAGTCGCACTCCGTACATGCTGAACAGATCAGGCGCGTTTCGTCTCTTCTCACCAGCAAGCGAGCAATCAAAAACAGATGGGTACGTGTGTAGGATTTAGAAGTGGAAGGATTTTGGTCTTTATCTTGGGAGCGGGGGGACATTCCCAAGCTGACTTCCGGCTAAGGTTTTCGCAAAAAATTTTTTACATAGATAACCATAATCTATTAATTTTTTAGACTTATTTTTAAGCGTTTTAAAAAAAATTTATACCTAGCTACACAAAAAAGCCCTCCTTTTGTTAATCTGTTTGTTCTTTGCTACTATTAACAATTAAAATAAATACGGCCCACTGCAAACCCTTTCTTACTTATACCCTATTTTGCTGTCGCCGCCATCACTATTTTTTTTCACTATTTTAATTTTTAATCAGAAAACTACGCTTTGGAGAATATTTTCAGACTTAGACTAAGACTAAAGATGGTTTTATTCTCCAATCTCAGACTCCGGAGCTGCTTCCTCCTTAAATAAGCAGTTAAAAGCTAAAACTCTAAATATTGTATTTTTGTCTGTTTAAATTTACTAAAACTGCAAATAGGGTATTGCATTTAATTTCGGCACTTTTTTTATTTTTCCAATGTAACTTTTCATTGTATGGCCCGATTTTCATGTTTGATAGCTCATTTTGAAGCTTTCACGATACTGCGTTGCGTCACAAAAGTTTCACTGTACGAAAGTAGTTTTTTTACTTAATTAAATCAGTTTTTAAAAAAACGGAAAATTGCCGAAATTAAAAATATGCATTTAGTTTCGGCACTTTACAAACAATCGATTGTTTCTCAGTAAAAAATCATCATTTTCAAAAATTTAAAAGCCTATCATTATCTTCAGACAGTTTTCTTTAATTTAAGCTTTTACTTGTTGTTCAACGTGTAAGTGGCAAAAAGTTACAGCTAAAATGCCAAATGGTATCAAAATGAGCAAAATTTGGGAAAAAAGTGCATTTAATTTCGGCACTTTATAAAAGGACCCTCTTAATCGAGTTTAAGTGCAGTGCTATGACCCCTACACATATCAACGTTGTCTTTTAACTATTTACAAATACAATTTAACACCCGACCACTTAATTCAATCCGTTTTTACCTACAGCATATGAGTGCCGAAATTACACTATTTTATTTTATAACGATTGCTCACCACAGAGGCAACGTAGAACCACGGGGACTGAAAATTCGGAAAATAGACTAAATTTTACCAGGACAGTTTAATTTTTAAACCAATTTATTGCGTAATCATGAAATGCCCATGTTCTAAAAACGAGTATCAATTTTATTTTTTTATAAATCACACAATTTCACATAAAAATACCACAACATAACAAATAAAAAGCTCACGACTGTCATTAATTATCTCTCATTTGAGCTATCAAACGTCATATTCCGTTCAGGATTACCAAATATATAATCCAAAATCAAAAATGCCCAATTGGGAAAAGTGCCGAAATTAAATGCACTACCCTAGTTTAAAAGAATTTTTTTTAGTTTTTAGCCATGGTTTATTATTATGTAAAATTGTATTTTCTATATTATTGGTCTTGCATTTTCAGGACAATTTTATTGTTTTTCATATTATTGATTTTAAAAAATTTCAAAAATTTTCAACAAAATAAGTCATTGCATTACTTTCAAATTATTCATAAAAAATAGTACAAAAATAGGGCGGACGGCGGAGTTCGGGAATTTCAAAAAATCAGGGTACATGACCGTCACCTTTTCATACACATTCCAAGTTCCAAGTCGGTCGCTTCTGGTATAGCCGTAAACAAAACGCACCGTATGGCTTGTTGTTGGTGTGAATCTCCTGGTGCTGGCGCAGATGGGCCCGCTTCTTGAAAGTCTTCTCGCACACCTCGCACTGGTGGAGCTGGGCCGAAACTCTATGGCGCTCGTTCTCGTGATTCCGCAGGCTGCTTTGGTACATGGATGCGAAGTCGCAGTGCTGGCACTTGAACGGCTTTTCCCCTAAGGGCATATAATTGTCGAGGCTGTGGCGCAGTGGCAGATCTTACGTCCTGCATACTGAAGGTCCCTAGATCGAATCCCCGCTGAGACACACTGCATTGTGATAATATTCTTTGTTAATATTGTTATATGTAGTATTTGGTTGCGCATAACATCGGCCCTGCGTATCCTGCTTTATGCGAAATAAATAAACTTTTTAATTTCTTGATACGCCTGTCATTTTTAGCATAGCTGGCCAGGGGGATTGGGGGGTTATAGCCCGTGTTTGGGGGTGGGGGGGGGGGGGGGGTGGGTGGGTTGTGTGGTTGGGGGGGGGGTGTGGGGTGCTTTTGGGGTTTGTATTGTTGTTTGGGGGGTGGGGTTCTTTGTTGTTTGGTTTTTGTTTTTGGTGGTGGGGGGGGGGCTCTCTGGGTGGGTGGGGGGCGCCGTCCCCCCCCCCCAAAAAAAATAGGTAGCCCCCCCCCCCAAAAAATCCCGATTATAGCAGCCGACCCCCCTAAAATTTGGGGGAGGAAAGGGGGGGTCCCAGTACTAAAAACGCCAAAAATGGGGTATTTGAGGTATACCCCAAATAAAATTTTCATGACCCCCTCCCCCCGAAAAAATCCGGAAGGCTGCCCTGCTCACCTATTAATTTTTACCAGATAATACCGGCGCGATTTATCTTATTGGGTTTAATAATAAAAGAAGGAAAAGAACAAGAAGAACATTTTACAAGACTTTACATGTATATACATTAATATTAAAACAAAGAGTATCGCAATGCTTAACGCAAGCATTATTGTAAAGTTGCATCTAAAATTTAAATTTTGCCCACCCTGGTTTGACCCTCCACGGCTCCACCTAAAAAGCTACGAAGAAAGGGGAAGTTTCTGACCAATTAGAATTCAAAGCGCAACTTAACCCTAGTATTAACTTGCCATTCAGCTTGAGCTTTAACCCCTTAGCTTTAATCACAAGAGCGTTTTGGTTTGGTAAAGATTTGGGTTGTTAACATACATTAACACGTCAACATAGATTACTACGGTCACTCGAGCTACAGGGGGAGGGTTTTTTACCACGGGCAGGTTGATTTTAAAAACCTGGGAGTGGAAGGTCCGGGGGAGGGGCGGGGGGAGGGAATCTCACCGCCCCTTCTCTCTCGAGAAAATTTTAAGTACTTTTTTATACTAAATTTTATTGCAAAAATGTGAATTTTTAACACAAATTCATGTTTTTACACCTTTTTTATACCTAAATATTGCTTT
>JASAMX010017815.1:0-10984 GCA_030248175.1 Microlaimidae sp. YZB2_3 | reverse complement strand
CTTAAATACATCTGAATTTTTACAAGAAAGAATGCGTTTGCAAAGCCCAACGTAAGCAAACAAACCACACCGTGGCTGGTGTTTGGTAAAAAAAAATATCTGAAATAACCAAGCGATATTCTTGCTAATATCTGGACAACCGCTGAAAATTAATTTTTTTTGTAATACAATTTTTTACTCAGTGAAACCTGACACATCGATTGATACCAAAATCCAAACGAAAAAAAAGCGCCGCGCCATGACTTAGTATACCGCACCTTTAACTCCTCTCAAAAACTGTTTAAAAAACATAGAAATACTTTTGCACTTACACCCATATTTTATGTTTGCCTTAAAAGAATAAATGATCTTTTTCTAGAACACAAATTTTGATGTTAACCCCATGAACCTCCAGTTAGATTTCTGATATTGGTACGAATTATTTTCAAAAATATTATAATATGTTTCGGAGGTGGGTTTGGGTTAGGGTTTAGATTAACATTGTAGCTAAACATCCTGAGATGTAGGATATAAGTATCACAAAGAATACATAACAAAGAATTTATCACTGTGTATTAATATTTTTCCCTATCTATGCTTGGCTTTGACATTATATTTAACGTCCCGGGGGTTAAATTTAACCCCACGGGGTCAAACTTAACTCCCCCAGGGAGTCATTGACTCCCCGGGGGTCGGATTTGACCGCCTAGTTGGTACGAAAAAAATAAAGGCGATGAATAGAAAAATTACGAAAACTACAGGAAATGAAAAAAATATCACATAAATAAATCATTAAAAAGTATTAGACTAAATCATTAAAAAGTATTAGACTGGTTGATTACTTTCTGATTTAGTTAATTTAAAGAAAGAGACAACATAAAATTTTAGCTCATAGAATATTTAAATAAAATTTTTAATCGTCTTCTTTATAAAACTAAAAAATTTAATTAAAAACAGAGCACAAATTATTAAAAATACTACTCTAGATTTGTTTGGAGTTTCATGCAGAATAAAATTATTTCAAGATGGTTTTTTTAAAATTACACAAAACACGTATGTAACAAAAATAGAAAAATTGTTTTTTTCATGAAATTGTGAGTTTTAGTTAATTGAGAACTTATTTTTATATATTTTTATGTTTTTTATATTTATTTTCACTCTAATTATTACAAGTGTTTTTTAAGCTAGTTTTGGAAGTTTTTTATGCCTTACGAAGAGGCTGTAAAATTTGATTCCCTGGGAGGTTAATTTTGACCCCCGAAGGGTCAAATTTAAACCCAGATAGGGAAGAAATTTAATACACAGTGATACATTCTAGATTTTTTGTTGTATTCTTGATAGCATCCAAATGTAAATCGATTATCCTGTTGGCAGAATATACTCGCATAAATATTTTATAACACGCAGAAATTTCTGCGTGCTCTAAAATTTGTGCACAAGCAGGAACAATTATGTTCGTGTACAAAATACTTGCGAACAATTATAAATCCTTGGGACCATGAAGGGGGGGGTACAAGTGTGATTCTGATATCACTTCCCAGGTCAAACAAACGTGTAGGTTGTAGGTATGTATAGGCTCTCTACTATAACTAAAATACTCGTCGCTGAAAACGTAGGCGTGGTTTAATTTCGCCTTTTTAAAAAAACTCCATCATTTTACCTGTTTTTAATGAACACTTAATTTTGTTATGTTATACATTTAAAATCAAATTTGGTTAAGATTATTTAGTGGCTAGTTGACATTTAACAAAGCCGTGAAATAGTTGCTGCCGTCTATTCTAACCGCGCAGTGTAAAATGAATCATTTCAACTTGTTTCCGGCCAGTGGTTTCCACGCGCTAAAGAGAGCATGAGTACTGTAAAATTGCATACGTACTCGCGAAATTGCGAACTCATTTCGGATTTTTCAACCTTAAGTAAAGTTGGAGGAAGCGTGCTGAAACATATAATTTCTGCTACCATTACGCTGATTAGTCGATTTAGAAGACGAAAAACAATTCTAAGCGATTATTGAAGTATACAAAATGCGAGAGTCGCAGCTACGACGAATTTATTTTACCTACACCACTTACCTCTGAGGACGGTACGATGGCGTCGCACTGGTCGCACCAGAGGTTCCCGACCAAACCGGCGTCCATCTTGACCCCGCTTTCTCCAGAAAGCATGGGGTTGCTGGAATTTCCAGTTCCGGTCTCTCCCGGTTCTCCAGGTTCCTGGAAGAGGAAGGACAACGAGGACGGATCCAGCGGGGGAGAATCCCTCGACCATTTCCCGCGTTTAACACTAAAAATAGTTTAATAATATATAACATAATAATAATAATATAATATAATATCAGACCTGTGCACGGTCTGGAAATGCCCCCCGTTTTATTGGAGGATTTGCCCCTCCCGCCAAAAAATGAAAAAAATACCCTAAAATTATGACGCCATTTTTTACCTTTGATGACGCCATCATCGCGAATTTTTTTGCAGTTTTTAGCCTATTTCAATGTATTTTAAGCCATTTTAGACCTATTTTAGCTCATTTTCGCTTTTTTTGTCCCTTTTTTCCTTTTTCCCTTCTTTTTTTCCCTGCTTGCCCCCCCCGTTTTATTGCCCTCCCCCGTTTCAAAAAAGTGACCCCCCGTGCCCCCCATTTTGGAATTGCCCCCCCGTTTTAACCCCGGGGGGCTGTGCACAGGTCTGATAATATAATAATAATATGACATAAAAAATATAACTCCTAATTACATAACCCCTAAATCATTAAGTTATGTAAGGTTATAAATCGGTAACTCAGCAATATCTCGCAAATATTATTATACTAAATAATAAATATGAACATAAATGTGACACCCAGAAACATCAGGCAGAATAAATCGAGTTTTTAAAACAAGAAGAATGAGAAACAATTTTGTATTTCAGCTTTTCAGCTTAAAATGGGCTATACAGGACTTGAACCTGTGATCTTCAGCCTCAGTACCTCATTGACTGACTGACACGCTGCGTTACACAATCGCTCAACAGCTTTAAATTCAGGCCGAGAAATTCAACCAAACTCTGAAACTCTCACAGAAAAACCCATCCAAAATTCCAAACTAACATTCATTACTATCTCGTAAAAAAAGTCTCTGTCTCAGCTCCAACCTAATTCTCTACTAAAAAGCAAACCTCCTGAAATGCATCAAAGTGAGCAAACTTTTCCAAGAAATTCAAGAGCACTCTTGGCTTAACTAAGATCTGGATTTTGTCATTATCTAAATTCATAGAAATCAAGAATAAACTCTCTAATTAGAAACGAATGCCCAAAATGCAACCAGAAACCTCATGATGTCCACCACTTTTTCAACTGCACCAAAAATCACATTAAAAGCAGAAGACCTATGGATTTAACTCGCAAAGGCAGCAGCATTTCCAGAGAAAATCACCTGAGGGAAAACTTGCTATGCAAACAAACAAAAACAGCTTTACATTAGAACTCGTATTTATTAGGCGTCATATTTTTGAAACATCATCACAACGGGAGGTGTTACATAAAATCAAGCAATATTTTCTAATTTCTAACGTCTCTAATAAAATACAAAAATACAAAAACTTACGGAGAACCAGAGGAACCTTGCTGTTTTTCTGCAACACAGTTACCGAGATAATGAGGTGGCTCCTAAATACCGGGAAAATGTAAACATTCGCCCAGAGACTAATCATAAAATTATAGTACAAATTACAATTTTATGCTTGCAAACAAAAACTAAAAATTTACAATAGAAAAAAAAACTTCTTAGGTACGCTAAAAAAATAAGAAAAATGTTTATGCCACTAATTTAATTTAAATAATCAATAATACTACATCAATATCTATTTAAAAACAAACCTTTTAGGACCAAAGGTGGGCGAGGAGTTAGTGGAGGTTAGCTCCTAATAATTGGGGTACTATCAAAATTGAGGGTCTCAGTAATATAATAATACATAAATAGTCATAGGTGAGAACGGTCGGGGAAGCTAGGGGGGTGGTTACCCGGGGTAAATAGAATTTCGAATTCTAGAAGGGGGGTCCAAGGGGGGTCCGGACCCCCCTAGCTTTTTAGGGGAGGGGGTCGACCCGGGGTGCGAAATTTTGAAATCTAGAGGGGGGTCAGGTGGGGTCCGGTGTCCAAAGCAAAACAGTTTTAAACCATAATAACTTTAATAATATTGTTCTTTTTATAGGATAATACTGCATTTTATTAAATAAAAAGCGATATTATGGTATAAAAAGGGTGTAAAAGCATGAATATGTGATGAAAATTCACGTTTTTGGAAGAAAATTTAGTATAAAAAAAGTACCTAAAATTTTCCCGAGGGGGGAGGGTCAAATTTTAAATTCTAGAGGGGGGTCAGGGGTAAAAAAATTCGGAAATTTGGGGGCAACCTAGATTTTCGTCTAGGGGGGGGGGGTCCCAAAATTTCGAGCCTAGGGGGGGACCCCACCCTGCCCCCCCTTTTCACCTATGTAAATAGTGCTAAATAGTACTAAAGGCATAAAAAATGGTTTTTGGTGATACCCTTTTAAAATCATTATCAGATTTCGACACCAGAGAGTTAGAGACTGAGGAGTTTTTTCTGAAAGAAGAAAAGTTTCGCAAAACAAAGCCAGCTTTTTCTTCACTTATGCCAATGCAGAATGCTTATAACATTGACATTAGTTAAGAAGTATTTATATAGCCGCCAAATTACCCCATTCGAAACTTTCAAAAAAGAAGAAAATATTTAATTTATGGTAATTAGGGTTCTAGAAAGGAAAATTTCTAGTTTAAGAAGGTTTAAAAATAGAGGGAGATTAAACGCTCCTAATTTTTGCCCGTAATAGTATTTTAAAATTTACATACGGCGTCTCCGAAGCACTGTTTCCAATAGTCGTACCAGCTGTCCTTGAGGGATATGGACAGGTCTTCCAGTCCCGTAGTTTCGGCCGTGGCGCCCGGCCCCCCGTGGCTGATGGCGTGGGTGTCCATGGAGCGCATGAGGTAGTGCTGGTAGTCGCAATTTTCCACGCTGCACTTGTACCTTAATGTCACAACTCCCGTTGTGTTGATGTTTCAGAAATATGACACCTTATAAATATGAGTTTTAATGTAACACTGTCGAGCGATGGTGTAACGCAGCAAGTCAGTCAATGAGGTACAGAGGCTGGAGATTACAGGTTTAGGTCTTGTATCGCTCATTTTTCAGCCAAAAAAAAAAGCTAAATATTATACTTAACTTACTTAAAAAAACACTAAATATTATAATTAAATAGTTTTAAGCTATTATTATATGCCATTTTAATTAAAAAAGAACAAAGGTTTTTTAAATTAAAAATCTTTATCCAATTTTGGTTAGGTTTTATAGTAAATGCTGCATTATTAATATGCACTACTCTACACTAATGTTTTGAATTATGAATGATTTCATTTTTGTAAATAGGACGTTTCATGATCCTAAATAACTCTTATTTACGTATTTTAGATAGCTTTAATTCATTGCAGAGTGATTAAGAAATTTTTTTTTCCAATTAAAAAAAACCTAAGGAGGGATTCTCACAAAATTTTTAGCTTTCCCAGAATTTGAGGGGGGATTAATTTCCCCAATCCCCCCTGGCTACGGACTTGGTTATAACCCCCCCCAAAAAAAAAAATCCCGATTATAGCCGACTATTACTCCCTAAAATTTGGGGGCACCCCGGACAACCCCCCCCCAAATTTAAGGGGTCCCAGTACTAAAAGAGCTAAAAATGGGGCAATTAAGGTATACCCCAAAAAAATTTTTGGAACACCCACCCCAAATTTCGGAGATCGGGTATACCCCCCAAATCGGAGAGGCTGCCCACCTATGATTATGGCTGCGGTAGCAATGGCGTACGCAAGATCATCCCCTGAAAATTCGTAAAACCTAATTTTTTGTATGATTGAATTTTTTAAGAAAAAAATTCTTCTACCTTCCCACATACGGCGGCACAAAACTCCACTTATACTTGCTTTACCTCTACAACAATGTTCTTATTTGACTATTGTTTTTTTTTTGTTTCTTAATGTATATTGTGTAAGGTCCACGTTTTAAGGCAAAATCATTTTAAAACCAAAAAATAACTTATTTTGAAATTAAAACAATGTAATTTTATTACAATAAATAATCAAAAAATCCATTAAATTCTGTTTGTTTTTAATTTTGGAAAAAATTTACCTGCTAAAACCGTCTTCGTCCATGTGCTTCCAGGTGTGTCTGTTGGTCCACAGGTGGGTTATTTTCTCTCCGCAGCGGAGGCAGCAACTCTTCTGGCTGTTTTTCCAGTGTGCGTTCGTGATGCCGAAATTACCTCGATTACTATTTCCGGGTCGAGATCTGCTCCACGGAAAGTGCTTTTTCTTCTCCTGAAACCGGAGAAAAATTGAAAATTCTTAATATTTTTTTTTAATTCACAGTTTTTAAAAATTTAACTAATTTTTACAGAGTATAGCTTAATAATTAGTTTGTTCATTGTGTACCTAGTTGTCAAATGCAAAAATTAAATGGAAAACAGTTTTTATTAAGTTGGTAAGCAATAGACCAAAGTCACAGAAATAAAATATTCAGCTGTGGAAAGTGCGTTTGCAACCGTCAAATCACCTTAAATTTTTGTTGGAAAACCGCTCAAAACCCATTGAACGTACATTTACCGAACTGAACATCATACGGAAATTCCAATTAGCTGCCCGCTCACTATTGCTATGCAAACTAAACCACATCGTATGAAAACTATTTCTTATGTGATTTTGGCCGTTTATAAATTAGTTAGAATTATTATTATTTATAATTGATTTATTTTTTACTATTAAAAATGTATAAAAGTTTTACGTCTTTTAGAATATTAAATTGGTTTTTACACTTTAATTCTAATAAGTTTTTATTTGGTTTTTAAGTTAAAACATGCACAAAACACAAAATGGATGTGACTAATAGGCTTATTTTATTATATTTATCGCATTATTATTAATATTTAAGTTGAGACAAAAAATATAGTTTTTTTAAAAAACTTTTTGGTTGCCTGCTTAATTAATTGACCAGATATAAAATTAATATCGTCGTCACAATGGCAAAATGAACCATTGCTATTATTAAATACACGTGACTGTGACTTGTTCTGTAGTAAATATGTTTTTTGAAATATAAAATGAGTCAAAGGCCCATATATTTTATATGAATTATGGCTTATTTTGCCGTTGTAACGACTATACATACTGACTCGGTAGTATCACACAAATACTCGGATACAAATTTTATACAAATTCTAACAGCTCCCCATTGTGATAATGTTTCATAAATATGACGCCTTATAAAATATGAGTTGTAATGTAACACTGTCGAGCGATGGTGTAACGCAGCACGTCAGTCAAGGAAGTACTGGGCTGGAGATTACAGGTTCAAGTTCTGTATCACTCATTTTTCGACCAAAAAGCTAAAAATAGACAATTGTTTCTCATTCTTTCTTTTAAAAACTCGATTTATTCGGCCTCATATTTCTGGACGTCACATACAAATCTTCCATGTACACCAGCCACGTAACGTACCACGACAGTCTGGTCTCTTACCGCCATGACCTTGTCCAGTACAGAGTCCTCCTGTCTGAGGTAGGAATGGAAGTCAGCCGTCTCTTCGTTCAAAATCTCGCCAACCTCCTCCACTGGCTCACTGGCCGGGAAAGGACCCAAGGAACCGCTGCGCGAGATCTGCAATTAATAATAGGGTAATCATAGGCGAGAACGGTCCGGGAAGCTAGGGGAGGGGTGGTTACCCGGGGTAAATCGAATTTTGAATTCTAGGAGGGGGGTCCCAGGGGGGTCCGGACCCCTCCCCCTCCTAGCTTTTTAGGGGGGGGGGTCGATCCGGGGTGCAAAATTTTGAAATCTAGAGGGGGTCAGGTGGGGTCCGGTGTCCAAAGCAAAACAGTTTTAAACCATAATAACTTAGGATAATACTACATTTTATTGAATAAAAAGCGATATTCTGGTGTAAAAACATGAATATGTGTTAAAAAATCACGTTTTTGGAAGAAAATTTAGCATAAAAAAGTATCTATAATTTTCCCGAGGGGGGAGAGGGTGGTTAGATTTCAAATTCTAGAGGGGGGGGGGTCAGGGGTAAAAAATTCGGAAATTCGGGGGGTGGGGCCCCTGGATTTTCGTTTAGGGGGGTCCCAAAATTTCGAGGCTAGGAGGGGGGGGTGAACCCCACCCTGTCCCATACATGGGCACGGGGGGGTTGGGGGTTAACCCCCCTCAAATTCTGAGAAGTGGGGTTTAACCCTCCCCCACTCAGAAGTGGGGGGGGGAAAAAGGTTAACCCCCCAATTTTGGAAAAATGAAGAAAAAAAATGTCTTTAAAATGACTCCAAACTTAAGTTTTGAGGTTAAAATAAATGTTTTAAGCAATAAAAAGCTCAAAAATCCTATAAAAAGGGCTTTTTGACCTAAAATTAGCGTTTTTTTACCTGTTTTTCTTTCAGAATCGAAAAACGATATGAGTAAAATGCACTCCAGAAAAAAACGATATGGGTATTTTGCGTTTCTCGGATTTTAACCCCCCCTAATTTGGGGTTAAACCGCCAAACTCCGGACCAACTTGCCCATGTATGCCCTGTCCCCTCTTTCTCACCTATGATCCCATATAATTGCGTCTCGGGGGTCCTTGGGTCCTTCGGCGTGAGTGGAGGGGTTGGCGGATTTTGACGAGAGACGGCTGCTTCCTTCCTCCTCAGACGGGGTCTGTACGGAGGTCGGGGTGGGCTGTCGGGGGTGGCTGGTGGGAGTTTGTGTGGTCCGGTGGGCCGTAGTTTTTTAAAGAAAGAATGAGAAACAATCTCTATTTTAGCTTTTTGGTCGAAAATGAGTGAAGCTTGCTGTATCTCCGCCCGTCTCCTGTGGTGCTGGTTCCTCCGGGTGTTTATCTATTTTATGGCGTCTTTATGCCTTCCTGGGGAGCTGTTGGCTCTCTATAAAATTTGTACCGGTATTTGTGTGATAATACCCAGTCAGTATGTATGGCATGCCGTTACAACGGCAAAATAAGCCATAATTCATATAAAATATATCGGCCTTTGACTCATTTTATATTTCAAAAAACATATTTACTACAGAACAAGTCACAGTCACGTGTATTTAATAATAGCAATGGTTCATTTTGCCATTGTGACGACGATTTTAATTTTTTATCTGGTCAATTAATGAAGCAGGCAACCAAAAAGTTTTTTAAAAAAAATTTATTTTTTTGTCTCACTTAAATATTAATAATAATGCGATAGATATAATAAAATAAGCCTATTAGTCACGTCCATTATCCGGTTATAGACGCCACCTGTAATAAATTTTTAAGCTGATAGCAAAAAATATTTTCCAATAAATACAGTAATTCTTGTGATTTTTACAACATTATAAAATTAATTAGTATTGAACTGAATAAACTCTCGGTGCTTTTTAAAATTTTTATAAATTAAAAAATCTCGAAACAACAAAATTCCATTGTAAGTGTAAACGAATAAAATTATTTACCGTTTTAAATTTTTTAAACGGAAAAACTATTTTAACCTCCCTTTTGCTGCCGCCATTATGTAGTTATAAACGCCCGGTAAATTTTTTAAGCCGATAGCAATAAAAATTTTTCCAATAAATACAGTAATCTTGTGATTTTTGGAACATTATAAAATTAATTAGTATTGTACTGAATGAACTGTAGGTGCTTTTTAAAGCTTTTATAAATTTAAAAGTTTCGAATCAACAAAGTTTTATTGTAAGTGTAAACAAATAAAATTATTTACTAAATTAATAATTTTAATTAAAAATAGCTATTTTCACCTCACCGGTAATAAATGAAAGAGGATACGTAAAGCATTTTTTCCAAAAAATACAGTGATTCTGGCAATTAACGAATTTAGCAAGATAAACAACTCGATGGTATTTAAAATTTTTCAGAAATGAAAAAAAGTATCAAAACAAGGAAATTCTATTGAAAGTGTAAACGATGGAAGTGATCTGCTGTTTTAAATCCAAAGTAAACTTTTATTGGAAAAAAAATACTCATTGTCTTTATAAAAGTAAAGGAATTGACTAAAAAAGAAAAATAAGGAGTGGAACCTTTATTAATTTGATCTAAAAAATACTTATTGTCCCCATAGAAGTGACAGATTAATTTCTTAAAAAAAATTCAGTGGATGGTTCATTCTGCATTGTCCCCGCAAAATTCTTCTTAAACCAATCAACCAATCACGGGCTTAGTCTCAACAGATCGCAGTGTGGAGGCTGCTCTACTGAATACAACACCCTGACCAGTAACTAAGTCGTCTGCAAATGATTTTGCGCCCCAACATTGAACATGAATTTTAACAGTTTGACAGCTGCTTGGCTTTTCCACCTAACAGCAAGGTCATTTTCAGGGGCATTTTATGAAACGGTATACCGCTCATAGACTTGCCTCCCAATTTTAGGGAGCAAAGTTATCATTGCCATAACTAGGCGGGATTCTGACTTAGAGGCGTTCAGTCATAATCCCTCAGATGGTAGCTTCGCACCATTGGCCTTTCAGCCAAGCACATGTACCAAATGTCTGAACCTGCGGTTCCTCTCGTACTGAGCAGGATTACTATTGCAACAACCGGTCATCAGTAGGGTAAAACTAACCTGTCTCACGACGGTCTAAACCCAGCTCACGTTCCCTATTGGTGGGTGAACAATCCAACGCTTGGTGAATTCTGCTTCACAATGATAGGAAGAGCCGACATCGAAGGATCAAAGAGCAACGTCGCTATGGACGCTTGGCTGCCACAATACATTTATCCCTTTGGTAACTTTTCTGAAACCTCTTGCTTTAAAACTTCAAAGTCAAAAGGATCGATAGGCCACGCTTTCGCGGTCTGTATTCATACTGAAAATCAAAATCAAGCAAGCTTTTGCCTTTTTGCTCTACGTGAGGTTTCTGTCCTCACTGAGCTTGCCTTAGGACACCTGCGTTACCTTTTGACAGATGTTGCGCCCCAGTCA
>JASAMX010017814.1:0-13005 GCA_030248175.1 Microlaimidae sp. YZB2_3 | reverse complement strand
CGCTGTAACGCCTAAATGCAAAATTGTTTACGTACATCGATAATTTTCTAACTTCAATATTTATTTATAATGTAAATTACATTAGATATTGATAACATTTTAGAGTGTTTCACATAATTACCTGCATTATTTGTTACAAAAAATGAAATTTTCAGCTATTCATACGCATTTTATGCTCGCCATTATTTGAATCGTTTCAAAAATATTTGAATAGAGGATTACCTAAACTGAAAATATTCTTGAACATAATTACAGATTTTTTTCAGATAGCTCATTAGTTGACAGGCATATTATACTTTACATAAATCCAATTTTATGCTCATTGAAGCTATTAACATGTTAGTTTAAAATCAAAACATAATAATTTTTTAAATTGCAATTTTGTAGATTCTAGTAACTCCGCAACCACCTTAAAAACTAAAACCACGTAGGTTCAGATGTGTGTACCAAATTTTCTTAAATCCTTAAAAACAAAATTTGTGCGTCCTTCTTTTTGTTGGTTTTTTTTCCACCCCACAAATAGTAAAGTAAAATTAGCAATTGAATTATCAAAGATCGATTAAATTTTATGCGACAATTTCCACAACAAAGTGTTTTGAAATCTGTATCGTATATTATTAATGTACCAGAAGAGTTTAAAAATTATATTTTGAGTGTGGTTAAAGATCGATATTTTGTTAGCTAAAACAAAACCAACTGCTAAGTATTTCGATCGCTTGCAATGTTTGAACGTTGTAAATATACCGATGAGACAAAAGAGAAAGTTTCTAGTAAACACCGGATAGCAGAAATTAATGGTTGCCAATAACAATGCGAATTCAATCATTTTTAGCTATATGTGACCAGATTGACGTTTAAAATGAACATGTGAATATTAAAATCCGTTCTGGGCAAGCGTCTTGCCATCTGACTGATCTGAAATTGCTAATGCAAGAAGACAAGGCATTTTAAAGATTTACACGGTTCAATTCCTCACAGAAAAACAAACGTGGCTAAAAAACTTCTCACTTTGGCTCTTCGGAAACAGGAAGTTAAGGATTATTAAACCACTAATCGGCAAGCGAACATTTTCTAAAAATTTCGCAACGTTGTTTTTACAAAGGTGTAGTAACTAACTGGATTCATCAAAACAAATTCAGACCTGCGCATCGTCCCTCCCATAAGTTTATGAAAAAATTTGTGGTGCACAACAATTAAAAAATGAGACTGTGCTTAGCCATTGTAAAGGCATTGAACCATGAGCAATAGGTCTTTGAAAGTATAAAACGTTTATTATTTCTAAAAAAAGTTTAAAAACAGTTTTATTTATCTCACACAAAGCAGTATACGCAAAAAGCCAGATTACTTGTGAAAAGCACCAACCAAATTAGATGCACAAAATACCATTAAACGATGATGTTGTGTTATCACAATATGGCGCGTCTCAGTCGCGACTTTTTTAGGGTTCAGTTCGGGAAGACGAAAGATTCTTCCACCATGCCACAACCTTACAAAATTCCACAAAATAGCAATGGGTCTTTTCACAGTAAAGAAAAATGTAGTGGAGGATATCGTTGCTAGAGCAACTAAAGGCTGGTTTACAGGCATTAGAAAAACGTCCTTTGGACAAGTTCAAAGGACAAACACACGTATAAACCAATGTAACTTCCTTTGGACTTTGTCCAAAGGACGTTTTTACATAATACTAACCAGCCTTTGGTTCCAATTCAGTATCAATTTACATAATATTTAACATATAAACTTTAAACTTCTGCCAAAAAAACTTTCGGAAAAATGCCAAATATTTAAGATGGCTGTTCGACGTGAAATTCACCTATGTGGACTACAGGGTCACCCGACGCGGCCAAGCATTTATCAAAGGTAGAATCTCCCTATGATCGAGCAACCTACCGTCACACGCCGATTCTAGGTTCCCGAATTGTGCACTATAATTTATACAGTTGTATAAATATCTTCACGCAAAAAGAATAATTAAAAACAGGGTACATGAAGAATGTCCTAGAACCTAGAAAAGAATGCCTAGCCTACTTTGACTTAACTAGAGGAAAAAATACTTTGTATGGGATTCGCCATATAAATTATATTGTAATTTATCTTTGGTAAATAAGTGTTGGTCAAGTACTATGTACTGAATAGCGATAGTACTATTTAAAAATAAAGTATATTGAATTAATGATGCAGTATTTGCGTTAAGCCAACGTAGGTGTGGCTGGTATTATTATTATAGCCTTTTTAAACCGTTACGGGTAGGTACTAGGTGATGTGCCCGGAGTGAACTTCGCTTTTAGGGAGTCCGGAGCAACCCCAATTTGTAACCTTTGCCTATTTTTTTTAGGAAATTCATAAATAATTGAAAGAGTAATGCCATAAATTATTTTTTCAAATTTGTTTTTAAATTAATTTTTTTCCAAACTGATTTTAAAACGTTTAAAACGTCTAAAAAAAGCAAATAGAGTAACTTTTAATACTGTTTCATTTAAGGGGCGGAGTCTCCGAATGGCTCCTTCCGCTCAAAATGGCCGAAGCTCTTGTAGCATGATATTGGCGCCTGGCGGGTAGGAAGATCACTACTACTAGGTACGAACTTTAAATGAGAATAAGGAGAGAAACTTAAGAGATGGTTCACTACTTCTTATTTGTGTTCACCCAAGTAGAAGCGAAAAAAACAGGCGTTAAAAAATTTTAAACGGCCAAATTATTGAAAGATTTGTCTGATACTGGAATTTAGACCTGTAACTTCCAAGTCGAATTTGGCAATGCTGTCGATTACACCAGAGGCTGAGCAACAAAAAAGAGAATCTTTTTTTATTAACGCTTGTACTTTTCTAAAGTTTTGACAATAAGAAATACATTACTTACGTATGTTACAGACCCAAAAATTCAAGTGTATAAGAATGCCCCTGTAGAATTTAAGGCCAAAACCCGCCCATTGAAAGAAAAGAAAAAAATTGTTTGATATTTTCAAGATTTTCAGGTTTTTAAAATTGGGTTTTTTGGAGTATTTTCTTAGACAGAGTACTTAATTAGAGACCGTGAAATTCCTGCATCGTGTCGCATTCTTTTCGTCCATAAATGGGTAGAGATTCGCTGGAAGTGATACAAAACACGAGAAAATTATGAAAAATTGACCGGAAAATACCAGTATTCCTTGTAAAATCTTAGCATTGTTTAAGTGACGAGGGTTTGCTTTTTGAAAAATTTGAGGGTTCGAGTTTAAACCCCTCTCTTAGTAGTATCTCCATCCCATTCTGCATCGACTTGGCTCGCATTATAATTACAATTTATTCTCTACTAAAAATTTTTTTTAAATCACAGAATTCAGCTAAAATCGTTATAGTGCTCACATCACTTCTCCACGTAGCTTACCTTTTACTGCCCAACGTGGAATACGTGGATTTCGGCAAGTCTCTTTCATCGAAGTAATGGATCGGAATCAACCAGGATTGGGTGTGTCTGTACTCTTTCAAATTCCTTTGCTTGCTACGCCCATCAAATCATGAAAAGGGATACATTCAGAAAATTTTCGGCTAACCATTGCAACCGAAAAATTTTTTAGTACCCACCTCCTACTAACCTTTTCTTTTGTACCCATGCATGATGTATCAGACCTGTGCACTGCCCCCCGGGGGTTTAATTAAACGGGGGGGCAATTCCAAAACAGGGGGGGGGGGCGAGGGGGGGGGGGCGACTTTTTTGAAACGGGGGGGGCAATAAAACGGGGGGGGAAGGAAGGAGGGAAAAAGAAAAAAAAAGAAAAAAAGGAGAAAAAAAAAGAAAAAAAGAAGGGAAAAGGAAAAAAAGGGACAAAAAAAGCGGAAATAAGGTAAAAATAGGTCTAAAATGGCTTAAAATACATTGAAATAGGTTAAAAACTGAAAAAAATTCGCAATGATGGCGTCATCATAGGTCAAAAATGGCGTCATATTTTTAGGGTACTTTTTATTTTTTGGCGGGGGGGGGGCAATAAAACGGGGGGGGCAAATCCTCCAATAAAACGGGGGGGCATTTTCAGACCGTGCACAGGTCTGCAATGTATTGTTATATACCCATAAATTAAACCCTGCCTATGTTTGTTATGTATTTATGCGGGTATCCACAGATCCACCAGTATTCTTAGCAGGTTTTAAAACACTAACATTGATTAAAATTTTATATGACTTACAGCTTCACTTCGCAAGACTTTTCATGATTGCAAAAAGGGCAATTGAACTGAGTCTGTAATGGCTCAATAGCTTTGCGTTTTGTTGGTGGTTTCCGTTTTGATTTTCGTTTACCCATTTCGTCCAATAATAAATCTGAATATTCAATGTCCATATTTCAGTTTTTTTATATATTTAAACTAATTTAAATTATTCAAAAAATTACTGATTTGCTATATTATTTTTTAGGCGTAATTATGTGATAATAAACACACTTTTTAAATTAACTATAAGATTTCAGTTATACAATAAAATAATACTGATAAAAAATGTTTATAAACATACCTAATATCGCAAATTTTATGCAAACTAGAGTTAACACTTGAATGATGCAATA
The DNA here is from genome assembly GCA_030248175.1 of Microlaimidae sp. YZB2_3. Lineage (NCBI taxonomy): Eukaryota > Metazoa > Nematoda > Chromadorea > Desmodorida > Microlaimidae > Microlaimidae sp. YZB2_3. Next base: position 8,469 of record JASAMX010017814.1, on the reverse strand, counting down.
CACAAAAATTCTGAAAAATTTCAAATTACTTTTCGTTGATTGTACACCGACCCTGTCATCGCCGCACAGCCAAAATATATAATATAACTTTCGCAATTCTAAATTTAAACATAAATACTAAAACAGTCTGCAATGCAACGAATTATTTTTTTTTCAAAAATTTTGTTATTTAAATCAGTTTAAGTTTTCTCAGATTTAAACCAAAAGCCTTGATGTTTAATTTGAGCATGTGCTTATTTCAAACAAAAATTTTTATTTTGACTTTTTTTCGTCAAATTTTTTAATAACTAAACATAGTCAATTACTAAAAATTTTACTTAATTTTAAAATTAAACAAAAATTACAAAAAAAAACACATTTTGTCAAAAATATTTTTAATACTCTATGCGTTATCCATTTCAAAACTGCAATATTAGGCTAACGGTAATTCCCATGGACCATGGACCAATTCGGACCCAACATGGACCCGCCCATGAGGGGTGAAAGACTCACTTTAACAATACAAAACAATATAAAGTTGTTAGTTTTTAAGAGAGCTTTTTTAAAAAAATGGCTTAGGTTTAGGCTTAGTAAAACACTACGCCTAAGCCTAAGCCTAAGCCTGAGGTGCACTAACAACTTTACATTGTTTTGTAATGTTAAAGTGAGTCTTTCACCCCTCATGGGCGGGTCCATGTTGGGTCCGAATTGGTCCATGGTCCATGGGAATTACCGTTAGCCCAATATTAACGTTAGAAAAAATAAAATAATTTTGGATGCAGTCCAAACCATGGACCTTTTCACTCCTGGACAATTAGCGTTATTGTGGAAAAAATTTCTTCCGCGGGAATATTTCCTACTTTATATTTCGGGTTTTTTTTGTATCAAAAATCCTAATAAAATGTAATTTTAGAAAATTTCGACATGTTGCGGCAATTGTCTAAAATAAAAAAGTTTAAAAAAAACATTCTTTTGTCATCAGTTTTTTATTTTTAAAAAACTTTTTTAAAGGTAAAAAATATACTATTTTTTAACGAAACATAATCAAAATAATCTCATATTTTCCGCAGATTTATTATGACGTCGATTTTTTTAATTTATTTATAATACCCTTTTTTATGTTTAAAACAGGGGATTGTAATGAGTTTTGTATTTTTCAATATTTTAGGTGTTAAAAACACACCAATAGAATTAAATAATGTATTTACATATGGCCAAAGTATTACAATACTGGGTAACAGAAAAGAGAGCTTTTTTAAGCCTAAGCCAAACCCACGTTTTTTAAGCCTAAGCAAAATATATATGATTCTAAACCTTTATCTAATAACAGCCCGGCAAAAGTTTCGGTTTCGCTTGTTTTTTAGGTTTTCCTTAGGATTAAAAAAACGTAGGCTTAGGTTTAAACTGCGGAAGTAAATTTGTGGAGGTATTTCCTGTTAGCCTTGAAAAAAAAATAAAATAAAACATTTTAGAAAATATTTTAATTTACAAAAAAATTAATAAAATTGTTCAAATCTTTAATATAAAAAACAATGTTAATATTTATTTATTGTTTTTGCAAAAAAAAAAATAAAAATTTAGGGAAAAAACAATTTTAGATAATAATAAAAAAAGATTAATTTTTTCCCACGAATGTTGCAGTTGCTAAAAGAACGCTGGCAGAAAGTACCTTTCTGCCAGCGTTCGCAGTTATATAAGAGAAACGAAAAAAAGCGGAAAAAATTCCCTCATGAAAATTTTTTCCGCGGAAATAATCTTTCAGCGGAAATAATGCTGAGGAAATACTGCTGAGGAAATGTTTTCTGCGTAAATTTTGTTGCGGATAGTGATAAAAGTAGTCCAGAATTTTTTTATCTAGTCTAGTCTAGTCTAGTACTAGTTACCTCAAATGTTAACTAGTATAGTACTAGTTAAAGGCCAAAATTTTTATGTAGTCCTATTCCTAGTCCTTTTACTAGTTAGTTTTTGAGATGTTAATTAGTCCTGCAAAAATTCTAGCTAGTCCTAAACTAGTCCATTCAGTTTTTGTAACAAAACATGTTCTGTTTAACATTTTAAACTCTAAAACATCATTTTGGGGTGGTTTTGCTTAAATAAAAGCACTACAAAATATGTTTAGAAATTATTTTTGCTCTGTAAAAAACGGACTAAGCATTATGGAGACCTCCCGCTAACTATTTTTTGATTGGGTTGCGATACGTAATAAATAAATTCATTAAGACGGAACATTTTTGTTCCGGAATATTTTGTGATAAACAATTTTTCCTGTACTAATTACAAGGAGCACAAAAAATGTTTAAACAGTCAAACATTAAACTTTTTTTGTTTTTTTTAATCACAAATTTACAATGTAAAGAATAGTGATGTTCCTACCCTTAAATATCATGCTCTGAAGCTCCGGCCATGGAGCTCCGGCCATGGAGCTCCGGCCATGGAGCTCCGGCCATGGAGCTCTGCCCCTTAAATGAGCGATTTAAAGCTTATTTAAGCTTGAAGTACATTTTAAACTATTCTAGCTGCATTTTTTTGGACTTTATTATTTAAAATAAGTTTTGGAAAAAATTTAGTTTACAAAAAATTTTTGACAAAATAATATATGCCATCACTCTTTAATTATTCATTAGAATAGTATAAAAATAGGGCGGAGCTCCAGAGCTCCGGAGGTTTCTCCGGAGTTCCTAAAAGCGGAGCTACGACAAAAAAAATCCAGTTTTTTGCACGAGAAACGCAATATCTAAATACTGCACAATAATAACAATCAAGGTATAAAATTAAAGTGGAAAATAGCCGCTTTTTTGAGTGCGTATTTTGTAACTTAAATTGTTATACTTATTGAGCAATCTTTGGAGATATTTTAATGAAAAAAATTTTGTGAGCCATTGGGGGCAGGGATAAGGTTTTACAAAAAATATCAAAATCAAAGACAGAAAAATTAAACCAAACGTGCACCGTACCGTTAAACAAAAAAAACTACTTGATTACAAAAACACCTTCTACTTTTATTTAGGGACTTAAACTGAGTTTTATTTAGGGAGTTATAATAAAAGGACCCACAGTGAGATGTACAGAATCGGAAAATCACAAAATTTTTATTTTGACCACAAAATCACAAAGTCCACATCTTTTTTGTCTAAACATACACCCTGGGAAAAATCGCCTGTTTTTCTTTCTCTATTTGTAGGGAATTTTTTTTTCAAGATATACTTCCTTATTTCGGAAAATTAATAAAAAGAACGGGTACCCAAAATATTGGAGCAAAAATATATTTTTGTAGGTCTCAGAAATATTATTTTACTTTAAATGAGCTTTGTCATTATAGCGGGGAGTTCGTGCCAAAATTGAAAATCAAAAACATCAATTTTGTTTTCCTTAATATTTGATTTAAAGGAGTTTCTTCACATTTAAAAAAATCTTAAAAAACGGGAAAGTGTCAAAAATTCTTATTTTTAAAGATTTTTATTATATTTAGTATATCTCGAAACACGAAGGTGGTGCTGTGTTGATATTTACCAAACATTTCTTTTTGGATAATAAATATAAAACCTTTTTGTTTTCTTTGTTTTTTTTCATTTCGAATTTAATTAATGTTAGTAAACAGGGCTATCTGTACACTTTATCACCAGTTTTTCCATATTTAAGTAATCTTTCATCTTTTGATTTTGTTAATTTAATTGCAGTATTTATTGTTTTGATTTTCGTTTTCACATAGTTTTTAAAGGCAAAAAATCTGGATTTGTTTCTTCGGTTTTTTGAATATGAATAAAATATTTTAACCAAAGAGCATATTTTTGAAAATTTTTTTAACTATTTCATTGTCACTTTGTAAAAACATGCAATTTTCTCTCGTAATAGTAAATGTTATTTCTTCTTTCAATCTGAAATATTCCGAGGCCTTTATCCATATTTCATTCAAAGATGGGCATTTTAAAAAATAATGTTCGAGATTGTCTATTGATAGTACATTTTTACAGAAGATACAGAATGGAGAATTTACTATTTTATATTTATAGAGCCACTCCCTGCAGCTTATTACTCTATGTAAAATTTTAAATTGTAAAACTTGAAGTTTTGTTTCTGAGGTTATTGTTTTTATATTTATAAAATTTTCTGTCCAGAAGGCCCATTGTTGTTCCCCAATTATTTCATTCCAGTGTTTAATTGATGCTGGGTCTTCTGTTTGTTTTATAATAAAATATTTTTTTATTTCTTTGTATGTATTCAACTCTTTCCATTCTGGTAAGGGGTATCTTTCTTGAGTTATTCCAGCTTTAAGAATGTCTCCCCACACGCGATTGACTACTACTTTAATTTGATTATAATGTATTTGATTGAATTTTTTAAAATTGTAGATTTTTTCAATTATTGGGAATGGCTTCCAATTTCCTTTTTCAGCGAGAAAATTTTTTTATTTGGTCACAGTTTTTTGTTACTAGCTCATGATGATAAACTGTTGTATTGTCTATCAGTATATACTTATTATTGTTTATTTTTTCGTTTATAATCGCTTCCCAACAGTATAGTTTAACAATTCTTCTATCGCTAACTTTTTGATATGCTTTTAGCATCAATATAATAATTATCGATGCCATTCCACTTAACTAGAAGATTTGTAAAATTGTAAGTGCAATCGAGTAAATATTCCAATCCACCGACTTTTTTTAGCTTATGACAAATAAAAGCGCACCATTTTGCTGAAGGATTATTTATAATTCGTCCCAACATTTTAATTTTAAACGTTTTATTGATTGACATGGCATGGCATTTTCAATCCATAGTTTTTATAATCCTGTATCATTATAGTACGTTTTAATCACATTTACAGTACGTTATTAAACCAAATGCTCTTTGCAAATTTCCCACAAAATATATTCAGTGGTTCAGGAGATATGTGATTATGACTGTCCAAAAATGTGTTTTTTTGGTGATTCTGAATACTTGAAAGATCGCTCAATGGATATAAAAATTTTAGTTTCAAATGATTCACTCAAAGAAAGCAAGTAATTACTTTCTACTTTTTTAGATGCTTTGTTTGCTAAAATTTTTTAGTATTTTATTGAGATAATACGTTTTTTTTTTACAAAAACCTACCTTATTTTCGCCGACAATTTTGATAATTTTGACGTTTAACAATTTTGAAGGAGTGGCGTGCGTAGTCGAATTGCTACAGGGTGTCGGATTCAGGTTTATTTTTCCAGTTTCCAGCTTGGTTTTCCAGTTTGGTTTTGTTCACCAATTAAACATAAAAATTATAAGATTTTAATTTCGATTTTTTTACAAAAAATGTCTGTTTTGATATTTTGTATCTCAAATAATTGTTGGCATTCTCTCAAACTTTTTGTTTTTTTAACTCTTTAAAGTTTTTTATCAATAAATCAATAAATATTTTAGGAATTCATATACAATCAAATATGATTTTAAAAGCTCTCTAAGATTGTTTTTTAAGCGCATGTATAAAAAAATGATAAAATTTGTTTGTTGTTTTTAATGTTATAGTGACATTAAAAATACAAAATACATAAAAACTGAAGGTGTTTGAACCTTTTGTTTTCCAAGTGATATCGTTTTTTGTTTTTAAATCTTTTCGAGGAATGATATGTATGAAAAAGTTGTCGTGAGTGTTTTATTAGTTAATTTTAATGAGATAATGGTGAAAATGATCCATAGCGGACCGTTTTCTGCCCACAGCATAATTTTTGGGGTGAAATATTCGACCAAAAATATGAATTAAGTTTGGCCGAAATTTTTACTTACAGTTCGTGTTTTTGGCCAAAAAATTGCAGGTTATTTGTGCGGCAAACACTATATCTCAACTCACGCCGCACCAATCTTAACAATCAATATATAAAATAAAATAAAAAGCTTCCGCGTTCCTTCAGTGTATAGAATAGAATAGTTTAGAATATAATAGTTTATTTTATGCATACACTCAAAATGACAATAAATACATGTTCAAATAAAAGACTAAACAAACAAAAAAACTGGGTATGAAATAATAATAATGTTGCACAAGTATAAAAATACTACTAATATGCAGCATACAAATTTACAATAAAACATTCTTAATTTGCAAAATGTATATCTAACTTTTGTTTAAATATCTGTAAAGAATTTCGCGAAACAATATTAAATGGCAAGTTATTCCAGGAATTTACAACGCGATTTGAAAAAAAGTATTTGAAAATATTCATTCGAACTTTTTCCTTATTAAGCTTAAAACCGTTTCCCCTTGTATTGCAAATTAGTAGAAAAACTAAAAAATGAATTTTATGAACATCTACAATGTTTTTTAAGATTTTAAAACACATGACAAGGTCATTTTTAAGTCGACGATGCTCCAAAGACTCTAGCCCTAACTGTTTTAATCTTGTTTTATAATCAATTTCAGGAAAAGCACATTGCGCATATAACCTGCGTGTAAATTTTCGTTGTACTCTTTCTAGTATTTCACGGTCTTTGATGTAATAAGAAGACCAAACAAAAGATTCAAATTCCGTCAAAGGCCTCACATAGTTTTTGTAACCTTGCAAAATTGCTGAAATATTTTTTGTGGTAATTGCCCTGAAAAGCATAGCTAGTCTACGGTGAGCTTTTTTTGCAATATCGGAACAATGCGTGGAAAATTTTAAATTTTTTGTAATAGTAATACCTAGATCACGTATATTGTCACATCTGTTAATAAGAACATTATTTAAACTATAATTTTTAGTATCGTGGACATTACCAAATGAAATAACACAACATTTTTGAAGAACAATATTTAGCTGCCATGTATTGGCCCAGTTACAGAAATTATCTAAAGAGTGCTGAAAATCATCAGCAGGATCATTAGGAAAGTGATGTATGTGATAGATTTTAGCGTCGTCAGCAAATAGTTTTACAATTGATTGGTTACCAACCGCTTTTGGAAGGTCATTTATAAAAAGCAAAAATAGCAAGGGGCCTAAGACGCTGCCTTGAGGCACCCCACTAGTAACAGCAGAAAATGATGAAACAGAATCATTGATTATTACTTGCTGACGTCTGTTACTCAGAAAAGCTTTGATCCAGTTAAGCAGTTCATAACAAATGCCATAATTTTTTAGTTTATGCAGCAGTTTATTATGACTTACTGAATCAACCGCCTTCGCAAAATCTATGTACATAACATCAACTGATTTTTTGGCTTTAATTACTTTAATCCAATCGTTAAGACTGCACAGTAATTGAAGTCCTACAGATTTTTTAGACAAAAACCCAAACTGTTCTTTACATATTAGTTTTTGACTTTGTAAAAATTTGATAATTTTGTCATAAATAATACTCTCCATTATTTTTATACAGTTACAAGTCAAAGATACAGGACGATAATTATTGCACAAACTAGCGATCCCTTTTTTAAAAATAGGCGTTATTAAAGCGTCTTTCCAATTTGAGGTAATAAACCATTTTCTAATGAGAGTTCAAAAATTCGTGCTAAAGGCATAGCAATTTGTTCAGCTACGTTTTTGAGGTAAAAGGCAGGTAAGTTGTCTGGTGTTTTAGAAAATTTATTTGGAAGTTTTTTCAATTTTTTAAGCACAATTTTTACTGGAAAAGCTACACTACTAATTTTGTCTTCAGTTTTTGGAGTAAAATTTGGCAAATTACCATCATCTTTGGTAAAAACGGAACAAAAAAAGGAGTTTAAAACTTCACATTTTTCTGCATCGCTTACAGCAAAACTGCCATCGGGTTTTATTTATTAAACCTATTTCTTGTGCTTTTGTATTCAGTTTAGAATTTAGAAAGTTGTAGAAACTTTTAATATTTCCACTGATTAAAGCTCTATTTTCATATTCATGATTAAATTTTTCTAATTCGGTTTTATATTCACGATTACATGCTTTTCACAAATCTTTGTTTTGGCCTGAAATTTTTGTTTGTTTGTATAAAGCTTCTTTTTTTTAAAAGCCTGGTAATAACAGCCGGATAACTTATTCGACTCACTTTTATTTTTTTAAGTGGGACAAATTTATTTATGCATTCATAGTTAATATCGCAAAACGCTTTATATAATTGTTCAATAGACTTACAGTTATTTGTAAATACATTTACCCAATTAATATTTGCAAGGTAATTTTTAATATCAGAAAAATTGGCTTTTTTATAATCGAAAATTTTTTAAATACGGTTTTGTTTTTTACTAATTTTGATTCGCACTAAAAAATCGATTGCCGCATGATCACAGGTGTCGGCTAAAGGTTCGGCTTCAAAAAATCGGATATAAGATTGTGTAGATTACAGAAAACAATATCGAGCATATTCCCTGCATTATGCGTGGCAGAATTAACATACTGGCGAAAACCATTATCCACAATAATATTATAAAACATACTGTGTGAAATATCGTTTGTTTTAATTTCAAAATTACCCCATTTTACATAGGGATAATTAAAATCCCACAGAAAAACAGTTGGAAAAGACACATTTACAAAACCTGACATAAACTCAGAAAAAGCTTCTAATTCTTTT
>JASAMX010017811.1:0-14778 GCA_030248175.1 Microlaimidae sp. YZB2_3 | reverse complement strand
GTGTTAATATAATTTATAGAGTTATAACATTATAAAATCACTTTTAGCCAATTAGTGCTTATAAAAAAAGGAGACCTTTCATTCATTGGAGTTTAATTTTCCCCAAGAACTAATTGGCTAAAAGTGATTCTATTGGTTCCTCCCACAACCCTTCCCACAGAGGAAAACATATATGACGTGATCACAAATACTATATGAAATTTTGAGGATTTTTAAAATCCTGACATGTCCCCACTTCAGACTCCACTCCAAGTTGTTTATTTTTGGCTCCAGTTTTCCGCACTAATTCTTCCAAATTTTTTTTTTTTGTTTTAAGATCAAGCCCAGTGGACCGTCTTTCAGCATGGAATTAAGCGTTCCAATCACAATTGGCACCATTCCTTTGCGTCAAGAATTCACCGCCTTGCGGCAAGGTTTCCAAGTTCAGGGTGGTCAGCAGCAGTTGCCACCGAGTGCCCCACCCCTGCCAGACACCTACACCACAGAATATCCAGATCTCCGTAAGTCACTTTGTAATTTTTGTTTATCTTTTTACTAATAATCAGCACTGATATCCCAACCAAATATTACGTTTTTTTTAGTTTTAATGATAATTAATTTAAATATTAATTTTTTACAAGCAGCTATTTTGTTTTAGTCCTGATTATACTTAATTTTTTTTAACTTTTAGCTCCTCCAAGTTACGCTGAAGCAGTGGGTGATAGAGTGGACACTCGAGATGACGACGACAATGAATACACCCGTGGAGATCTGAATTACGCGCCAAAATATACTTACTACGATTGGTCCCAAAGCTCCTTTGCCCAACCGTCGGCACCAAGTTTTTAATATGCAAATTTTTGGTCAAAATTGAGTGAAGAGTACTTCCGCTGTTATGCCTAGGGATGCATTGAGCACCAGATTTTAATTGTGCGCTGAGCATTAGTTAGGACTCAGTACTCACAATTAAATTAATTGTGAGCTTGAGCCTGAGTACTCACAATTAAGTATATGTGAGTACCAATTGGTATTGAGCATTTGTGAGCCTGGCGAATGTTTAAAATATACTTACGTTTAATATAGATTTTAGGAGGATCGTATGTTGTAAGCACAGAAGTAAATGACCATAGTCTGCAGAAATGGGGGCTATGGGTGGATAGAGCCCTCAAACGAGGTCAAAGGGCAGAACAGCAGCAATCAGTCATTTCAGGGCAACTTGAGGGGGGCTAAAAGCCCAGCCCCCCCCCAGGAAGAAAATTTTAAATTTAAAATTGTAAAACGCCAAGACAACCCTGAAAACACATACCGCAAAACACTTGATTTAACTAAGATATGAATTTCAGATAAAATTATGGTTTTTAATTAAAAAATAAATGTAAGGCCTTGTGGCGTGTAAAAATGACAGTATAGACATTAACAATCTTATTTAACCTACAAATGTAATATTGAATAAGCCAAAATACAACATGATGTTTTTCTTAATTTTATAGATTTATTAAGTTTTATTGCAACTTTTAGCGAAAAGAGTTATACTGATTTAAAAAACAAAAATCTCTCAATACTAACAGTGAAAGTCATATACCTTTTGTAAAATTAAATTTAAACATAAAAGGCGTTTTGTAAAATAAAATGTATAATATTGAAGACTGACATTTTTAATATTTATTATCAATTTAGTTTATTCAAAGTAAATTTAGAATAAATGTTTATGTTTAAAGCAATTTAAACTAATTTTTGTAAATAAAAATAATGCTTAAAAATAGAAAAATAGCCATTTTTATGTTTAAAAAAATTGAACAGAAATTGAATAGGAAAATTAGAATAAATGCTTGTATGTTATAAGGATATTTAAATATTTAGAAGTATTTTTAATAGCATCAACATGTACGAAACAAAATTGTTGTAATTATAAATTTTTATTATTGAAACTCTCCAGGGGCCTATTTTATAAAAACTGCGTGTAATTAATTTACCGCTGTAAACTAATGAACGCATATTTTTCTTTTGTATTTTTAATTAAAAAGTATATTAATAAAATTCGTTTGGAATTTAAGAAATTACATGTCTGTAAATTTCGTAAATTCCACAGTTACATACATATTTTTTAATTAATAAAATAAAAAGAAATTAAATGCGTTTATTAATTTACAATTACAAAAATCTTTATGAAATAGGCCTCAGGGTGAAATTAAGTATATTATGAAAAACCTTTTTTTTTAGCTTTTTGCACAAAAATGATTTTGAATATAAATTAAAAAAACATTAAAGGAGCACTAACGCCTTGAATAAACTGCTTCTTTAATACAAAACCTATCTACCTCGACAAATTTGACAACATTTAAAAATTTTAATTTAATCGGTTCAGTAACAAAAAAGCTGTATGATCCTGCGTTATAGGATTTTAATTTGTGGCATTATGTTTCTTTAAGTAATTATATCTCGTGAACAAAGCCACCAATTTTTGCGGAAAGTGTGTAAAAACTAAAAAGCAAATATTTTCACACATTGATGTAATTCTTTTATGGAATGTACCTTTTTGATTTTTTGTAAAAATATAAGCTTGTGCTCAAAAATCTTGTAAAAATTTTTTGTCGAAATATTCAACAAAGCTAAAATAAGGCTTTTATAAGGCATTTTTTACTAAGCAAATTTTAGTGTAAAAATATATAAAAAACCAACGTATTTTTATATTCACTTTGAAACCTTGATTGAAAATTTTTATAATACTTTGTCAATAAACTAGTAATTTAGTGAATAAAACCTGCGATTTTTACCTTAAAACGGTCGGCAAATTTTTGGCATAAGAAAAAATGCTGAATTTATGTTTCTTATGAAAATTTTTTTAAATGGAAAGTGTCAATTTTAAAATTAAAAAATGTTTATTTTAATAGAGTTTTTATCAAAAAAAAAAAACGCAAAAATATGATTTTATTAAACACCTGTAATTTTTATTGAACGGTTTTTCGCTTTCCATGTTTCACAAACAATAAGGTAACAATCTCAGGAGTTTTTTTGAAAAAAAACCACTAATATTTAGAGAAATTATTCGATAAAATCAAAATAAATCAGTGTGTAAAAGTAAAGCTAAAAATACGATGCCTGTTCTTTTTTATATTTTCATAACAAAATTTTTTGCGGCGAAGATGGCATTGTTCCAGGATAAAATGACCAAAAAATCCTTATTTTGGCCTTTTTTATATGGTTTAAAGGTAAAAAGCTTTATGTTACAAGCTTTGGAACGCAGAATAAAATTTTGTCAAAAAATAGTTAAAATCGAAGGCAAAAACTTTTTACTGCATTTTTAAAAACCAAATTTTTGCAAAAAAAAAAAATTTTTGCAAAACCAACAGATAACCCCAGGGATAAAACATATATGCAATTTATCAAAACAACTTTAAGTCCTTTATAGAGAGTGGCTTCCATATAAGCCATTGAATAAAATTGCTTTAAAATGGCATATTTCTTTGAGTTATGTCATAATAATGACCTATTTTTCATTAATTCGTGAATTTAAATAGATTTGTTTATTTACGTGAATTTAGATAAATTGAATTGTTCTATTATTAAATTAAAACAGGCTTTTTATTATAACTGGCGTGAATCAACAGAAAAATATGACTTTAAGATAAAAATGTCATTTAAATGGACTGATATAATGTTGTTATAATGGCATATTCTAATAAGGCTTCTTATTCACGATTTAAACATCTTTTGGTAAAGTACAATATATTTTTTTTATTGTCAAGCTCAGAATTAGGCTAATTAGCCTAGGCTAATTGTGAGCTTGACCTTGAGCCTGAGATTTATTGTGAGCTTGAGTTTGAGCCTAGTACTTACAATTAAATATATGCGAGTACCAATTGGCATTGAGCATTTGTGAGCAGCTCAATGCATCCCTAGTTATGACTTGCAATTTTATGCAAATTTATGATTTTGTGACAATTTTTTCACCTTGTGATTGCCTCTTGAGCTTTATTCACAGTGCCGTTTATACAGTGTATTTTTGCAGAATGATATAACTTCTTGAAGGGCTACTATGAACATTAAATATTGTGAGCAGAGGGGCATAGGGCAGAGGAGTGACATAAACTATTGGAAGAACATCACACTCTGACACAATGAGTCACAATCATTATAAAATCAACGTGACTCTGACTTATTTTGTCTATATTAATTGTGTGTTAAAATATAAAAAGAGTCACAGTTACGAGTATTTTATGACGAATCTGACTCATTGTGTCAGAGACGCATAAGAAAGCCAACAATTTTAAATTAACAAAGCTGAAAAAACAGGCATTTTAATATTTAGCGATAATTTTTATTTGATACTAATTCATTGGCAGAAAGCAGAATGATTCCGCATGTCAAAACAAAGTTTTCTGGTTCCAGCCCAGATCCAAATCCCAATTTTTCGATTTAATTTTCTAAACACAGGAAAAGCTTTGAGGTAAGGTCTACAATACAAATTATGAATAACGTGAAACACATAAACTTAAATAATAAAAAGCCTTCAAAGTTAGGATTATATTTTTTACATATCACTTGTGTACAGTTTGCTTTTTCCGTGATTTGTATAGTTACATTTTGTATGTGATATGTTTAAAGATGCAGTGCGTTAAATCATCGGATTTTTAACCCATTCCGGTAATTGCCCTTTCCTCCGTTAAAACCGTGAAACGTTCGTGCGACCGATGTCATACTTCCGTCATACCTAATTTTTTGCGCGAGTAGTGCCCAGTGAGCGAGCAAATTGAAATGGTTAGAACGATACGGTGGCAATATGCAGATTTTTGTCAGGGATACAGTGTATTACGTAAGATATTTTGTTTGCATATTGCCATCGTACAGCTTTAACCATTTCGATTTGCCTGCACACTGGACACTAGGAATCGACCGGGGCAAGATTTTTGCTGATGCCGGGGTCGGGGCCGGGGTAGAGAAATTTGAGTTTGCCGGTGCCGGGGCCGGGGCAGGCGAAAAATTTAGCAGAATTTGTAATTTTGGTCATTGTTTCAAATTTTTTACTGTTAATTATTTGGTTAGGTAATTAATACTCACATTTTAGAATTTAAACACTTTGTGAGTAAAAAAACTGATTTTTTATTACACAAAAGTTTTTTTTTCTAAGCAGAACAAAAATTTTAATTCGATTTTTTTAAACCTAAATTGTTATTTTATTTACATAATATATGTACGTTTTTACATAATTATTAGCAGTATATTCTTGTGTAAAAAATATTATAATTAATCGCAAACCATTTATGTTACTTTTAAAAAAATGCTTTACAAATAGATCAAACCATTTATATTACATTTAAAGAATGCTTTACAAATAGAGCACAAGTTAGAGTACATTTATACAAAGAGTATGTTCTGATCGGTAAAGCAAAACGTGGTGAAGAAACTAAAATAAAAACTGGGTACAATTAACAAAACTATAATAACGAAAACTCTTCATATTAATATAAAAGGTTTTTTTGAATTTTATAAATACTATGGTGTGGATTTAGCAAAAAAATTTAAAATAAAGACAAGACATCAGTTTGAATTTTTTTTTAATGTAACAAAATCTGAAAAAAATTTTCAAATATTCACCTAAAACGCAAGAATATATAACCCAAGCAAATATGCCCAGTTGTACAATAAAATGTTCAACTCACACATGATCGAATTTAATAAATCAAATTTAATCATCTTTTTCTGCTAATTTTTTGTTCTAAGCGATTTTGTAAAATAGTCTCAGACAAAACGAGTTTTGTGGTATAGCTGTGAGAAAAATTTTTTATTAAGTGCACAGAAAATAGCTTGCGCGTGAAAAGTCACAAATTCAACATTTCTTGTGAAATTTAGGAAAAAAATTTACTGTCTACCTGAAAATTCTCTTGTTTTATATAATTTTGATATAAACAATGATATTATAATAACTCCAATATATGTAAAATACGTCCTGTGATTATAGGCAAATAAAACCTAGCTGACCTTGATGATTTGCAGTATCGAATCGACTATTAAAATCGACTATCGACTATTAAAATAAATTAAAACTTTCAAGTTTTATATTAAAGATTAAATACCATATTTTAACAATTATTTATATCAAATTACACAATTTGGAACAAAAATGCAATTTTTAAAGGGTTAAAGTTGACTAATTTTTGTATCTTTTTTGAAAAGACAGGAATAAAAAAAAAGCGTTTCAATTCATTTATTTAAAAAAAACTTCATAAACTCACGTATTTAATTGGTTTTTTTACGTCTCCTATACAAACTTACCAGAGGTCAGCCAGATATAATTCAACCATAGATATATTTCCAAACCTTTATCTTGTAAATAAAATCTACAAATGGCTTTTAATACTCAAGAAATCTTTAAATTTTTACGTGAATAAAATAAGGAATCTTAATAAAATAAAGAGGCTTTAGAAAATCTTAATATAGCATAATAAACAATAAATATCCTCATATTACTGCTATTAAATTAGCTCTGTAGATAAAAATCTTGTATATATTTCACAGTCAAAAATGTTTAGAAGCGCTTTAAAATTTGCATTCTTAAGAGTCCTTACCCCGGTTTTCCCCGGCTCATTTGACAGCTAAATTGCCGGGGCGGGGTAGAGAGAATTGGATTTGCCGGGGCCGGGGTGGAAAAAAGTGCCGGGGCTGGGGCCGCGGTCGATCCCTACTGGGCACCACTTGCGCACAAAAAATTATGTATGACGGAAGTAAACCTAGGTCATGCGAAGAGTTTACCAGGTACGACATTTGTCATACAAAAATACCATCACCCTGAGACGAAGGTTTTACCTTTGTCGTACGAAGATTCCACGGTTGTAGCGGGGGAAAAGGCCTTTACGGGAACGTGTTAAACAATAGTTTTCACTGGTAAAAGCTTAATTAAAATAGTGCATTTAAAGGCTATCCAAAATATCTTAAATTGTTAATGTTGCATGTTAGTTTAAAACAAAATGAGTTGTGGCTTTTAAAAATCGTAAAATTTTTCATAGCATTTTGGCCAAAGAGGCATGTTTTTAAGCCATCGAGCAACGTTTTGCACTTTGGAGTAATTTGAAATTTTTATTGCTAAATTTATCTATACAGATTTGCGCAAAATATTTTAATTTGAAACATTTTTTCAAAATGTTTTATTAATAGAATACGATTATAAAATTAAAAGTCACCAACCTTTAGTAGATGTAAAATATTATAAATTTTAAACTAAAATTTATCTGGCCAGATCTTTAAATAATATGTTAAATAAAAAGTTATTATTTTATTAATTTTGTGACTGTCAACAGAAGAAACTTGTATTTATAAAGAATAAGAAGATGTAAAAAGTACCTAGAATTTGAGTAAAATTATTAATAGGGTAGTGCATTTAATTTCGGCACTTTTTCGTTTTTCCAATGTAACTTTTCACTGTATGGCCTGATTTTTATGTTTGATAACTCATTTTAAAGCTTTTACGATACTGCGTTGCGTCATAAAAAATTCACTGTACGAAAGTTGTTTTTTTTACTTAATTAAATCAGTTTTTAAAAAAATGAAAAATTGCCGAAATTAAATGTATGCATTTAATTTCGGCACTTTACAAACAATCGATTGTTTCTCAGTCAAAAAATCATCATTTTCAAAAATTTAAAAGCCTATCATTATCTCCAGACAGTTTTCTTTAATTTAAGGTTTTACTTGTTGTTCAACGTGTAACTGGAAAAAAGTTACAGCTAAAATGCTAAATGGTATCAAAATGAGGAAAATTTCGGAAAAAAGTGCATTTAATTTCGGCACTTTTTAAAAAGACCCCCTTAATCGATTTTAAGTGTTGTGCTATGACTCCTACACATTTCAACGTTGTCTTTTAACTATTTACAACTACAATTTACCACCCGACCACTAAATTCAACTCGTTTTTACCTACAGCAATAGTGTGCCGAAATTACACTATTTTATTTTATAACGATTGCTCACCACAGACGCAACGTAGAACCACGGGTACTAAAAATTCGGAAAATAGACTCAATTTTACCAGGACAGTTTAATTTTTAAACCAATTTATTGCGTAATCATGAAATGCCCATGTTCTAAAAACGAGTAACATTTTTTCAAAATTATAAATCACACAATTTCACATGAAAATATCATAACATAACAAATAAAAAGCTCACGACAGTCATCTACATATAATTAGCTCTCATTTGAGCTATCAAACGTCGTATTCCGTCCAGGATTACCAAAGATATAGTCCAAAATCAAAAATGCCCAATTGGAAAAAGTGCCGAAATTAAATGCACTACCCTATGCAATTATTTTTTTAATACTTTAATTTTAAATTAAAACCAGTCTTTAAGTTTGATGAAAACTTTGATTTGTTTGTAAATCGACATTTAATAATGAACAAAAAAACAGTCGATAAAATATTTATTGAGAACATAATGCGACGTTTCGATTGTAACTACAATCATCCTTAGGCAGACATAGAAATCTAAATTACAGAAATGCAATTATAGAGTTGAATTTAAGACAAAATACGTGAAAAGAGATTAAACTAAAGTAAAACAAAGTAATATCAGGAAAAAAATTTTAAAGTATAAAAGCCTAAATTACTTATATTTAAAAAAACAAATAAATATAAATATGAAGATATTAAAACTGGGGAAACTACATAGAAAGTTTATAAAACAACACTAAAAATTAATACTAATATGCTAAAAATATATCTAATTTACTTAAATTTACTTAAACTTACAAATTATACACTAGCTTAAAATATAACTTTTCGTTAAAAACAACCACCAAAACCTTTTTTTTTATAATAAAAAATACAAAATATGTAAGTGACAATTGAAACAATTTAAAAATATTTTTATACTCAAGCATATAAGTTATAAAACAAAATGAATAAAGCTAGCGGACCAGAGTGCACAAATTAGCAGATAAAAGATTATGTAAATGAGACTAAACCAATAAAAACCACGAAATATATAAAAGCTACAATACATCTAAAAAAATATGAAATTTATATCTTGAGATAAAAGATGATAAGTAAAATTCGAAACAAAAAATAATAAAAATACGATGAAACAATGATAGAAAAAACGGGACGTTTTGTTTGAACGAGTAGTTGTTAATAAAACGATTATGAGAGCGAAAAGGGGGGATTAATGCGAAAGAAAAATAAATGTGTATTTTATTTAAAACAGTTTTAGGGGGAACGAAGATACATTTTTGTTTAAGGAAGGCTTATTTTGCTCTATAATTACACTTTCTGTAACCAGAAGCTAAAAATCATTGTTACCCTTACAAATAATTGAAAAATTACTGACATTAGCATTAGAGCCACAAATCATAATATGATCTAAAATTGCAGAAACTCGATGCACTGCACAATAGGTCTTCCGGTAAAAGGTGAAACTCCCAAATGTTCGGAAACTCTGGTATGCAAATTACGGGAGCTTTTGCTCGTATAGCTGGTAGCATTGCAGTTACCACACTTAAAAATGTATAAAGCTAGGGAATTTTATCCTTAATACGAAAAAATCTACCAACACGATTATTAGAAAAGAACACTATTTTACAATTGACCTGAGGAAACGATTTTAACAATTGTTGAATTTTAGTAGGAATTCGCAATGACTGTTTTCCTAAAAATGGCAAACTTAAAATGACAGGGCACAAATGCACAGTAATCGGAGTTCGAACTATGTTAGCAGTACCAAAAAATTCGTTTTTTAAATATAACTAATTTAGGCTTTTATACTTTAAATTTTTTTCCTGATATTACTTTGTTTTACTTAGTATATGTAACTGAACGAAGTAGGTTACATCCTTCCCATTTTTATTGCCCCCCCCCCCCCCGCCAAAAAAAAAAAAAAAAAAATTAAAAAGTACCCTAAAACTATGACGCCATTTTTGACCTATGATGACGCTATAATCGCGAATTTTTTGCAGTTTTTAGACTATTTCAATGTATTTTAAGCCATTTTAGTGTTAAAAATCGCCGCACTAATGTTAGCTTAAAGAATAGGTTCAGTTAAAATTATTTAAAGGACGCACAACAGGATGTGATTTTTTTTGTAGTAGTACCAAAAATAATAATACACTATACCGAAAAATGTGTAACTCCTATATAAAAAAGTAAGTAAATGGAGCTTAGTATAATGAGTCTCTTCATTTAAATAGCACCCTCTATTATACTGGCATAATAACCATTTTAATTCGCGCGAATTTAAATTAAAATGAGACCATTATAATGGCATTTATTGACTTAATTTAATTTCATATTATTATACTCATAAATGTAATACTGTGCGGAATACATGGACAAGTTGGTCCAGAGTGAGGGGATTAAACCCCAGATTAGGGGGGTTTAAATCCGAGAAACGGATTTTACCCATATCTTTTTTGATTTTAAGGTAAAACTTCACAGTTTTGACCACTTGGACTAAAAGTTGCATATCATTATAAATATTAATTTTTGGCCCATAAAAGTGTGGTGCTATAAAAAGTTAAGAATCTGTGCTATCCAGTGGTTATAAAAACATCACCAAAAAGTTTGTCCAGTTCGCAACAGATGTCCATGGATTCTACCTCTGAAAACCACAATAAGGCCTTTAAAAAAATTGATTTGTTATTTTTGGGCGAAATTTTATAATAAATTAGGGTAATGTAGGGGGCAACTTTCAGAGGTGGTTTGGGTTCAAAATGATCTCAGGATTTCTTTTAAATTGCAAAAAAGACTTTTTTTACAAAAATATATAGTAAAAAAAAATCCTGAAGAGCTTTTTTATTCGTTTATAATAAAAAAATGGTAAAAGCCTATATCTAACTATTTCCAAACTTTCGTTTAAAAATAACCTATCAATTTTTTTTAATTTTCATTTAATTTTCTTTTAATTGACGCCGAGAAACTACATTTTGAACCATTCCTTTAAAAGCTCCTTTTAATTGAAAATCCCAGAGGACCCCGTAGCGCAGTGGTTAGTACGTCGCGCTCGTATCATCGGATCCATGGGTTCGAGTAGTCGCTCGACCATATTTTTAACGCCGTAAAAAATTTTTTTTTTATTTTTTAGCTTTTTAATTTAAATATTTAATTTAATTTAATTTATTTAAGATACGCTAAATAGAAAATGGAAAAATAGAATATTTTTGGTAATAAACTTTATTAATGTTTTGTATTTTTGACATGTATTTTATTGATGTTATTTGATGATTGTGGACGATAACATTTTTTTACAGAAAAATGAATGTCAAAAATTGAATCAGCAGGTCAAACTACGTATAGTAAGATGTAATTCAAAAAGATCTGTCGTCAAAAAAAACTGTAAAGTTCTAACTTTAATTAAAAATAGGTATTTAGGTCAAAAGCCCTTTTTATTGCTTAAAACATTCGTACTCACCCCTAAAAACTTAAGTTTGTAGGCAGTTGGTAGTCATTTTAAAGACATTGTTTTCTTCATGTTTCCAAAATTGGGGGCGCAAACTCCCCGCATTCCCCCGTGCCCATGTATGCTGTCCGGGCCGCATGAGTTTCCCCGTGTCGGACAGTATTACGCTTGTGAATATATGAAATAAAATTAAATCTATAGCTGCTATTATAATGGCTTCGTTTTCATTTTAATTCGCGCGAATTAAAATGGATAATATGCCATTATAATAGAGGGTGCCATTTAAATAGAGAGGCTCATTATAATTGCCTACTTTTACTTACTTTTTTATATAGGAGTTGCACATTTTTAGGTATTTATTATTTATTTTGGTAGTACTTCTGCTCTGCTCCCTATTAAAACTGAGTTTTTTTGTTGATGCACCCTCCAACGACTTTTTTTGAAATTAAAATAATTAGTTGGGGATTTTAGTTTAGATGAATGTGGTGAAAAAAAACCTGGTCTTCAAAAAAAGTTTTGCTAATATCAAAACTCTATTGGTGTGATATCAAAACCGAGTTTTTCTGCTTATTTTCTGAAATGCTAAAAAATATTGTTAATTTCTACCACGTGTTTTTGAAATAATAATTGATTTCAAGGTGTACATGGCCGTATTTTTGTGCAGACAAATTGAAATAACAAATCTAAATAAATTGTTATTTTTTGTTGTAGGAAGGTTTTGCTCCTCCTGATCCCGACGAAGGAGATGATCTTGAAAACGGAGATGACGAGTACTGAAATCCTGTGATGCTTCATTTCAGTTGTAACATGTCCTTTGACGGCCATTATTTTTATGGAAAGCTAACTGTTCAGTAAACAGTGCAAATTTTCACAAGAGGGAAATTGTTTATAAAAACAGTTTTTTTTCTCCGAAAATTTGCAGTGTACTACTGCTAAACTTTCATAATAAAGTTTTTAAAATTATTAATGAATTATCGAATAAAAGTGTTAAGCCAATAATATATAAAAAAAACATGCTTCCGTGTTTTTCTTGCAGCAAAATTTATTATCATTTTGAATTTATGTTTATTTTTTAGATATTAAGTCTTCAACGTTAATTTTCCTAAGTTTATTGTTTTGTTGTTGTTTTTTTTTTTTTTTGATTAATATAAAAAATGTTTCTAAGTCCAAACTGTAAATTGATGTTTTGGTATTTTTTTATTTTATCGTTTATAATGTATGTTTCTTAAATTGACATGTTTCAATAATACAGTCAATTATATTTTAACTACAGTGTTGCCCATTCTTGCAGTTCCAAGTAAGCTTAAACAATATATTTAGATGATAGTTTTAGAAAAAAGTTCAATTAAGTCGAAATTAGAATTATGAAACTGAACTTCTTTAGATTTAAAATCAGAAAAATTTCCCAAGATAAACATCATTTTATTTTTTAATATGCATGAAAAATAATAATTCTCTATATAAAAATACAGAAATTAAAAATATACAGTAGTTTAGCTGCTCAGCGTCGTAACTAGGGATGTGCCCAACATCCGCATCGGCGGTTATCCGCGCTATTTTTGACATCCGTGGATGTGAGATGCTGCTTATTTCTACTTCTAAAGTTAGTTAATCAATCATTTCTAATCATTTATAGATTTTTAACCGTCTTTAAGCCATGATTTAAGGTCTAAAGTAAGTGTTTTAGCCATAAAAAGCTCAAAAAACCAAAAAAACTCCTTTTTACCTAAAATAGCACTTCTTACTTGTTTTTTCCTTCAAAATCGAAAAACGAAATGGATAAAATGCACTCCAGGGGTCTATTTCATAAAGATTTTTGTAATTGTAAATTAATAAACGCATTTAATTTGTTCTTATTTTATTAATTTAAAAATACGTAGATAACTGTGGAATTTACAGAATTCATAAATATGTAAATGTTTAGATTCTGAACGCAATTTTATTAATATACTTTTTAATTAAAAAAAGAAAAGTATGCGTTTATCAGACCTGTGCACGGTCTGAAAATGCCCCCCCCGTTTTATTGGAGGATTTGCCCCCCCCCCCGTTTTATTGCCCCCCCCCCCCGTTTTATTGCCCCCCCCCCCGCCAAAAAATGAAAAAGTACCCTTAAAAATATGACGCCATTTTTGACCTATGATGACGCCATCATCGCGAATTTTTTGCAGTTTTTAGCCTATTTCAATGTATTTTAAGCCATTTTAGACCTATTTTTACCGTATTTTCTCTTTTTTGTGCCTTTTTTCCCTTTTCCCTTCTTTTTTTCTCTTGTTTGTTCCTTTTTCTCTTTTTTTCTTTCCCCCCTGCTTGCCCCCCCCCCCCCGTTTCAAAAAAGTTGCCCCCCGTGCCGTGCCCCCCCCATTTTAGAATTGCCCCCCCCCCTCCCGTTTTTACCCCGGGGAGGGGGCAGTGCACAGGTCTGCGTTTTTTGATTTACAGCTGTAAATTAATTACAAGAAATTTTTATGAAATAGGCCCCAGAACTTAAAGCAAGATGGTAAGATTTAATTAACATCCTCGTCCGCGGATTTCTGTTTCCAAAATCCGCATCCGCTGATGTAAAAAGATGACATACGAGCACATCCCTAGTTGTAACCCTGTGGCGGTGGCTTTACTCAAAATTCACTGCCTAAATATTTTCAAACTAATTTTTTCTTTTATAAAAACATAAATAACTACAACCCTAACTTTTTATTTATAATAATGAAACAATTTATATGTAGCATTATACACTGAGGTCATCCAGTAATAGACAAAATGCTTATTTTTTTTGATCAAAAAAGTAAATCAAACAAAATTTAAATCATAATTCACGACTTTAAAAATAGTTAAAATATTAAGTGCTAAATAATGGGTAAAAATATGATCGCTAAAACGCGGCTTGCGTTTGACTGTGAGACCAAAAAATCACGTAATTTTATTATGTGTTTTGTATCAAAACTGAATTTCCTAACAAATTACAATTAAATTGCTTAGTTTTAAGGTTTTCGTTTTTAAAAACAAAAACGCGCGCATAATTTTTCAGAAGACAATTTAGAACTAAATGGAACTATAATTCAAATATTGTTTTTTTTTTAAATTCTAATCTGTAAAATTTGGGGTTAATTCTGAGGTTTGATCAAGCAAAAGAGCATTGGGATTGCAGTACATATTTTAATCTTTAAACGGCTCAAATAACTTTGGGACGATGAAAAAAATTTGACGGGTGTTCAACATTCGTCTATCTTCTTAATTGGTTGCTCTTCGTAATAAAGTAAAATGTATTAAAAATAGATAAAAAAAAACTATGGAGTAAAGTTATTTTAAAATGATGTTTTACAAAAGTTATTGTTGTGTTGTCGTTGTGTTATTTTTTGTTGCAATATGCTCAAGATTATCGATTATTATTGCATTAGCTTTATTTAAAAGTTGTTTG